>MU968381.1:2600115-2711823 GCA_034641835.2 Pinus albicaulis
TTTTGGGCCCTCAACTGCAAATGTAATCCATCAAAATGCAAGAGCAAGGTTAGGCCTCTCGCCTCCAACTGACAGATCTCGAATCCAACGGTCGGTTTGTTCGCTACGTTCGCCGCAAGATTTAGGGCCTTCTCTCCTCTCCACATTCACCACAGCAACAATAGCAAATGAATGATTTTGGAGGGAAAACTGCCTCATTAAAAGAGAACCCCTGTTTCTTCTTTCGACTGCTGCGACCACACCGTAGCCCCGTTCGACGAACCGTCAGCACCGCTGGATAGATCTCACCGAGCTCTCAAATGTGTTTTACTTAGTTTTTGGTGATTTGATACTTCACCCGGACACATTTTTTCCACGAAGGGTCACTTCACCACTCCTTAAAATCAAATTTCCTCACTTACGACACTTGTACTTGGGGCACCACATCGCCCCCTTACTTGTCCATGTTCGTGTTGATTTTCGTCATGAGTGCCCACTTTGTACTCATGTTTCTATGACCCCCATTGGGGCCTTTACTGTGTGGCAGCACTCTACAGTCGCCCTTGTTTAGAGCATCCAAGTCGAGTCATCATTGCATTCATGGAGTCTATCCTGCGTCCTTTTGCACCCCACTATAGCCCTCCATCCTTCTTTGCTTGGTTCCTCCCTTGTGTCGCATATCATGACCTTCAGTCCCACTGTCCCCTATCCCTTTCGATATTGTGTCAGTCGTTGCCATGTCATTCATGCCCTTTATGCTCTAACAAGGGAAGTCGTCCATTCGCCACTCCATCCTCCCCCTTTCCACTATCATCATTGGTGTCAGTCAGTCTGTCACTCTATTGTTCTTCTGTCGTGCCTTAGTTGAGGGTCTCTTATTGCCTCACCTACGGCGGACCTCCTTCTGTCGACATCAGCGCATTTATTCCAGAAGCAAGGTCTAGAGGGCGGTGTACCTTGGTTCCAGCTTCCACTCTTGTTCGGTGCCTCGGATCAGGCAGGGGGATATCTCACTTCCCTTTGACTTGATTACTTCTCCAGCTCCTTTCAGCATGATCGAGATGAGTATACCGGACAGTCCAGTGACCCAGCAGCAGCTCTTGATGATTCCCGAGCGTGTGTGAGATGTCTCAACCCTCAGGAGGGGGTGGCCCTGCAGGTAGCCCCCCACATGCCAGGATGACCTCTTCATTGCAGCCTTTGATGCCGCTCCAGATTTTGATGATGTTGGCCTTAGCCACCTGCAGCGCCTCCATGATTTACATGTATCAGTCAGATTTTGTGAGCCCTTCCCCATTTACAGGGGGCATTTGGGTTGTATTTATCTCATGTACTCAGATATTATTGTACTAGTTCTGGCTGTTATCCCAGGCACAGCATGTATGTGAGACTCTCCATTGTATTTTTATCTGGCCCTTGATTATGCCAGCTGTACTCTACGGTTCGGTCCCTCGTTTACTGGACACACTATTCTTTTGTACTTTGTCACAGCGGGCATAGGTATGCCTCCCCCGCCGCCTTCAGCACAGGTACCCTCTCATAAAAAGAGACTTGTTGCACCTGCGAGTCTCGTCTCCTCAGGGTCTAGTCCTTCAGCACACTATCTACCTCACACTTCTCTCTCTGACATCCCCTTTTGTTGTCTGGTGATTGTATTCTTACAACGTACTTCGGTCATACGATTTGCTCCTGACACTCGCACGCTGGGGGGCAATCTGTTACACCATTTTTTGGTCATCTAACCTTTTATCATTAGATGGACCCAAGTACACCATGCAAGACCAGCTTTACCCCAAGTAAAACTGCTTTCACTATGTTAATTAAAGAAACCCCAAAAGGAATAATTAATTAAACCATAATTTAATTATTATTCCCAGTCATGTTTAACCCAAAAACAAAGAAATTAATGAGATACACCCATAGTTATCTTATGATTTTCTAGGAATAAGTATTTAAATAATATTCCTTGTTAAAAATGACCAAATCAACCACTATTAATTAAATAAATCATTATTTATTTGATTATATCCCAACCACTTCCTTAAAAGGATAAATAAATCATTTATTTATTTATTCCTCACTAATCAAGGGATTTGACCCAAGTCAAAGTCCCTTTCCCTCCAACAAATAATAATAAAATATTCCATAGAGGTGGATCTAGATTTGATTAACATTATTTTAATCATGCACCAACATCTAGAATGACCCAATATTTTGTTATAAATAGGAGGGTTTTCCCCTTCATTCTTCACCTTTTGTTGCATAGAAGATCACTCTGGATCTATACACTTGGTCTCATTTCTACCATTTTGCTCCCATTGAGCTCTACCTTCTACATTGGGTTTCCTACATCTACAAGAGAGAGAAAGCTTAGATCTGAAGTGCTGAGGACTACAAAGAACCCATCCCATTGAGGAGATCTGGATACACCTTCTTGTTTCCTCCCGGGTGCCCTGTAATATAAAAATTCATTCAAAAATCGTGTTCTTGTCTTGTCTGTTGGATGCATGGAGCAAACTCTTTACTTCACTGCTTAATATCTTTCCATTTATAGATCTGTTTGTTGCAGCACTTTAACTACTAATTGCAGATCTGAAGATGTTTTGCAGCCGTTATTGTTGTTAGGGTTATTAGTTATGCGTAGCTAAAGTGGGTCTTTTTCGTACACTTCGACAAAGAATTCATACTAACACCCACCTAGTTTGATTTTTTTCTTCTCTCCTTTTGGATTAGATCTTAGATGAGTTGATCTAAGGGATCTAGGAGATGCAAACTAATTTTAGTGCACAGAATCCTCAGGAGTGCGTTATTTCAATAGGCTTGCTATTTAATCCCGATTTTGGGATATTACAGTGGTATCAAAGCAAATTTCCTTGGCTCAGCCTGTGAGCTTCAAGTAGTATGGAGTCTTCTCATAAGGATGAGGAAATATTAAAGAGAAACCATAATAAAACCTTTTTTTCTGGAGGGAAGAGGTTCACATAACTTCTATCTCAAGCTCTGCAAGGTACTAGGAAAGACATCAGAGAAATGAGGAGGGAAGAGCAGGAAGATCCCTCAACCAGATCCACAAGATCTATACATGAGGAAATTTCTAAATCCTCATCTCATGGATATGTGCACTCAGCCATATCACCAAGTCTTCAACACTCTGTCAGTGATTTCTTCATGAAGAGGAAGAAAGGAGGTGTGACCAAGAAGGAGACTCTCGGTGAGTATTTGCGGGAATATGAAGCTCAATCTAAGGAGTTAAAAGATAACTTGAACTTCCAAGGATTTTGCAAGATCAAGGAGGATAGAAGCACAAAGGGGAAGCAGCATGGTGTGGGTAGATTCTTTCTATCTACTTTTTACAGATCACCTAAATGTCCAGTTAGGGTTTGGGTGGAGGAGCTAGACAACTTTGTGTAGCAACATCAAGTTTCAGAAATTGAAGCCATCAAAGTAGTAGCGCTACATTTTGAAGGTAAATCATATGCTTGGTGGTTTTTTGAATATTTTTCCTTTAGAAATGCAATACACCTACTTATGCAAAGTTTATTGGAAGGTTAGTACAGAGGTTTGATAAAACTTCATGTGTAACATCTTCTATTGAAACTATCAAACCATATCAAACAAATATATTGAATGAGTTGGAAGGGTCTATGAATCCAACTCCATTTCTGAAAACCATGGAAGAAGGTGTAAGTTTGTTGGATGCCTTGCCAAGGGCAAGATCTCCATTGGATGAAGGGCTCTCTTCTCAAGAGGAAGGCATGAAGATTCCTCCTTCAATAGATGACCAAGATCTAAGGTCTCTTATTGATGATGAGGCAACTTCAACTATTGAAGAGGAGGAGGGGAAGGCAGGAGATGATAACGCAGTCACAACAAAATCACCTCAAGCATCTATTTATTGGAGGAAAACTAAAGTGTTCTCACAAGTATGGGCAACATTTGCATACTTGGCTAAGGAGGGAGCCTTGGGAGAAGCCATCACAACACAAAGAATCTCTCATGAATTTAGAAGAGAGGTGAGAAATTTCCTGAAAGGGGCATTGCTATCTTCCACTCAGTTATCTACACTGAGGAAGGAGGAATCAAAAGTCTATGATGGCATGAACATGAGGACACATGGCAACCTCATATCTTTGGGGCAGCCCATGGTACCTTCATTCACAAAAGATATTTCTGAACATGACAAGAGGATGTTAACACTCTTGCATGCATGGGCCATATTAAGGAAGTATTGGGAGACAAGGACTTTCCGAGGGGAAGTTGATTTCCATCTACTTCAATCTTGTCTTGGGCAAGATCAGCTGCAAGGGAGGCAGCAAAGGGAAGATTATGATGCTCCGACATGTGATTTTGACATCAGGCATGTCAAAGAGGAGAGCCGTGAAATGACAGGGGCTGTATTGCAGACCTCTACAGCGTTGTCATTCTTGGGAAGCCTGGATCCTTATTGGGATTCCCAACTCATGATGGAATACTCCTGTTGGTGTCCCGTGTTTTGATAGTTTGGCAAATCAAAAGACAAGGCAACATCAAAACCAATATTTAGAGTTACAGGATCTAGTCCTCGTGTTCTCAGAGAGGGATCTCTCAAATGTTTGTCTGCAAATTTTATCTTGTGTGCTTATAATATTGATTTTAGACTAGTTGTTAAGTGCAGGTGTTTGTTTGTTTGGTTGGATTGAATTGATACAGCAGAACATGAAAGGGATAGGAAAGATACATAGAATGGAGAAACATCTGTTTCATTGGGCAATGGAGTCAAGAAAGGTCATAACAAACTCATCAAAGGATATGGGATATCAGAGGGCAAATCTAACTTGGCCACAGGATCCTTTTGTTTTTGGAATGGGATGAACATTAATGATTTGAAAAGAGAGTTTTAATTCTCAACAAAGGGAACCTGAAAACATAATTTAAACAATAAAGAAATATTTGACAGACAAGGCTAACCATAAATTATACAAACATTCTTTAAGAAAATAATGACTTCAAGTCAACTTTCAAAATGAAATCAAAGATTCGGGGAACACCCTATTTCCTCAAAGATTTTATTTCAAATGACTTAGAAAACATAAAATATTTACTGACAATTACAATCATAGAAGAGGGAACACCTAAAAATATCTATGATCATAATTATAACGACCTTTAAGCCAATTTTTTAAGTGAGGACAAAGGGCAAGATCAAAATAGACCTCTTTGATTCACTGTAAGAAAAGAACTTCAAAGGGAGACTTCGATAACAGTTTTTAAGTGGCAGCAGACAAGCAGGGAGAACCATAAATCATGCTGAAACCAACTGTTCAAACTATTAAGGAAATAAACAAGCATGAATACTAAAGAGAAAGATTAAAGCCTCTAAAATACTTCAGCAAAATAAAACATGAAACAGTGAAGGATGAATAGGTCTAATGTGCTTCCAAGAGTCATTTCTTAGCCTAAAACTTTCTATACTATTGTAGTAAGAAAGTATGGAACATAATGAAAACAAGGGGAAAACATAAGACAGTTCAGAATACTTCACCAACAGCCAAGCTCATGGATCCAATGATAGAGCCTTCTCAGGACCAAGCATGCAACAACATCATCAAGATCTCCAAAACTTCAATTTGTTCTTCAACTTCAACAGACTATATATTTACTTCAAAGAGTTTCAGTATTACAACTTGTGATCAAAGAACAACCAACCAACAACTTCTCATCTTCTACAGAGGTATTTATAGAAGGATGAGGAGGTGAGATCTGATAAAATATCTCTTAAGGTAATTAATACAGATTCAAGACTTCTGTGCCTTTTGAGGGGCTCGATGAAGAAGTTTACAGGTGGTTTTCTGTATTAACTGTTTTATAATTAATATCAAAGCTCGATAGGAGCTTTGTTGACTTTGAGGCTCTGCATAATGTGGAGTAACTCTGCAGATATTTGTTGCATTAGTTTTCCTGTGGCAGAATTAACTTCATGGCAACGCTGGAGGCAGATATTTCCTTAATCAATGACTTAGGCCTCTGTTTTGAATGGTTTGAGGCAGCAGGTGGCTCTTGTAGTAGCTGAGGAATCAATTCGCCTCAGTTGAAGCAGTGGAAGCCTTTTTGTTAGTGAAACATTTATTATTTTCTGTTGACCGTGTTTTAATCCAGGGAATTAGGCTTTTGATAATTATTTTTAGTTGTAATTCCCCATATCTGTCTTTAATCTTCTTTTTGCTACACTCTACTCTTCAAAACTTATACTCTTTTTAAAATCATGTTAAAACGCAGTGTCTTGTCAATGTGCATAGCCACACAGGGCCTTTATAGTATCGGCACCCATGGAACGTTGATAAAACGTTTGAATGGAGCCCTGTGAATGGTTCTCTTTATGGGCGAAAGCATGGGAATTGTCATTCCCAACTCCTGGATTTTCTTCAATATAACGACGGAGACCTTTTAAAACCTGCAAAAAACATAAAATTATAAGGAAATCCTGCATTTGTTTGGATAAAATGCTTCAGATGGTGGGGAAAGGAGCGTAGCCGTTGGATGAGGGCATCCAATGGTGGAGATCTACAAATAATATGAAAAATAAGAGTGGGAGAAGAAATAAAGCAGAGAGATCTTGGAGCGTCCGATCTGGACATGTGGATGGTCTGGATCTAATCGGGGAATCGCAATCAGTGGGAGGAGGAAAAGGGTGCGATGAAAATCACCAATGCAATTGCGCGATCGAGAGGGCGGAGGCGATTAAGCGATGGTTGTTGATCTAAGAATGAGATCAACGGTGGAAAATGAATCGGGGGAGTTGCAATCGGAGGTTGAGAATGAGGGGATGCAATGGAAATAAACAATACGATGGAGCGCAGGCCATCGATCTATAGATTAGATCGATGGTGGGTAATAAATCGGGGAGATGGCTGATTGGGGAAGCAAAACAAACATATGCGATTAAAATTTTGCGATGCGATTGGAGACTCCGATGCGATGGAGTGCTGGCCGTTTGATCGGCTGTCGATCAACAACAGAGATGAACCGGGAGCAAACCTTTAAAATACATGAAAAAACAAAGGTTTGAAATAAAACAAAGGTTTTTTCAGCTTCGGGAGTGGAAAATGTGCATAAAATGAATAGGTGCCCGACTACAGGGCCTTTAATTATATGGAGGATAATATGCCCAGGGAATATTTGAAACAAGGGCCAATCACAATCGGAAATCGGAGACTGGTATTTTGATTAAGTCGCTAAAACATTTGTGATGCGATAAGCGCCTTGGGACCTTTAACTCTCGGTCCTGGGGAAAGTCATATGAAACAGAGGTGGGGGGAAAGCTTTAACATATAAGACCCAATCACATCGAAACTTTGATGCGGGTCTTTTCGATCAACCCATTTGATTTCTCCGATTGCGATTGCGCGATCGGTCTTTTTAATCTACTCATTAAATTTTAACATGTGACTTTAAGTTTTTAAATTAAAACTTTGGATAAGCAGGTTTTGGGTTTTTACAAAGAAAAAGGGCGATCGGGAAGAAAAATTATAAGGTTTTTTAAGTGCCTGAGGTGGGCTTTATGGTTATATGGAAAATAATGTAATCGTGAGTCTTAAATACAAAGGCTAATCGCAATCGGAGTTTTCGGAACATGGTTTAAGACTTGCGCACTTGTTTCTTTCCGATGTGATTAGCGCTCGGGGTCTTTAAAACTTGGTTTTTCAAAAGAAACATGAGATCTGGAGTTTATATCAAAGGGAGCTGATCACATCGGGATTTATATGATGCAAAGCTAATCGCATCGAAACTTTTGGTCTACGGCAAAAGACTTGCGTTGTTTGAAATTGTGCGATGTGATTAGCGCCGAAAGGCTTTGGCGTTTGGTTTTAACGCATGGGCATGTGGGGGGAAGTGGTTAGGACTTAGCCCAAGCGGCTTAAGTCCATAGAAAAACTTGTATTTTCATGAATTCTTCATAGTTTTCAATGGAATTTGATGGGTTCGAAAATAGTTAAAAAATGAGTTTTTAACATATGAAAGGGGGATTTTCATGAAAGGAAAACATGAAAAATAGAGGATTTATATGGAAGAAAGGGGTGCAAATGAAGGTTGGTTTTGAGTGGGGGAAAAGGGGAAAATGATGGTCTTTGCAGCAGTCTCTCCTCATGAAATTAGCAGAATTTCTGAGTGAAAAATGGGAAATAGAAATGAATATTTTGGATAGAGGCATGAGGCCTGCCAAGAGTCTTCAAGAGCCAACAATTTTTAGCAATGATAAAATTTGTTCCTTGGAGGCTCAAAAAGTCTTAGTCACCTTTTGGTATAACAAATATTATAGGTGGCAAACAACTCCAAGGACCTTTTCACATGTGGGGTTCTTGATGGGAAGGTAATGGATGGAATTTTTAAGGTAGTTGATGGAGTCATTTCTTTCTATAATATTATCTATTTGGTTAGAGACTCCAAGCTCAAGAAGAGACTTCTAAATGCAACCTATGAGATCCTACTTTTTAAACCCACTGGTTTCATTAGAGCATATCATACTATCTTAGGTGGATTCATGTGGGAAGGTTTCAAGGAAGAGGTTCACTCTCATATGAAGATGGGCATGGATTACATACAATATGAGGAGGAACATAGCTCTTGGGAATAGCCATCATTCACACCTCCTTACTCATTGAGTGTGAGAGGGAACTCATCCATGAGTTACCTCACTGATGTAAAACAAGTATATAGAGGAACCTCTCTTTCTGAATATTATGATGTATCTCCTATATGCTTATACTTTTCTAACACTCATTTGCAAAACATTGCTCCAAGAGGGGGCACTATTTATGATGGGTTTCATGGACCACTCAAGGCCATGAACTATGTTGATGCAGCTCATTCCTTGGAGGTCTTGGAAAGTTATTATATTCTTCATGGTATGATTCTCTTACACCAACTATGATGCACCTTCTCCAAGCATTGAAGAGGGATGGGGCAGCAAACAAGTGTTGGGGGAGGCACTTGTCATCTCCTATTCTATGGCAGTTAAGGGTGAAACTGCACTGGTTGCACATGAGGAGAAATCTTCCTTCTCCTTTATCATACATGGCAGCTAGCATGATTCTAATCATGATTCCATATGTTGAAAATGTTCTTACTCTTGGGAACATGGTTGGAGGAGAGGCACATTGGTGGGATGTGTCCTTGGGGGAAGGAGTTCCCCACTCTTTTTTCACTGCATGCTTCAATGGGAGCATGAGATATTGTATGGTCACTATGATAGGACACTTGTCTCTTTGTAGAGTGAGCCATATGTTTGTTGAGAACATGCCTCTCATATGTATTGGGGAGGAGTTTTTCTATCGATTGCCAAGCTGGGAGGTGATCCACTTCATTTGGATGATAGCATGGAGATGGGTGTCTTTCATGCATAACGAGATTCCCCATCACTTTTGTCTTGAGGAGACCATGAATCATCAAGGAGGTTTCCACATAGACCTTCCATTTCTTCATGATGAGAGCCATTGGGATTATTCACCAAAGGCCAACTTACACATTGGGGAGGGACCATTGGAAGATGGTACTATTGCAGAAAATCTGAAGCAATGTTGGATACTATTGGATGAGGGGGGCAGAAGAGAAGAAGGGGAGATTTTGCAGCACCCTTGCGGTTTCTTGAGGACAAGCAACATTTGGGAGGGGGAGACTGTAATATTCCTAAATTAGCTTGCAGCTAATAGGAATCATAATTTCTCTTTTAAAGACTAAATGGATGAATAAATAGGCAAGGAGGCTCATAAATTTCTCAAGTATGAATAAAAATCCCTCATAGTGTGAAAAGGGACCATGAAATAACCAGATCAAGCATCCACATGTGTGAACAATGTCTAAACTATGTGGACAAGGTCAAGTTTGAATAATTCAACAACATTTATTCTCAAAGAGTGGATCCTAAATAAAGGCAGCTGAATGTGAATGAAAATCAAGCTAGCTAGTCAAAATGAAGACACTTTGAGTGTGAAAGAGTTTGATCACTTGACCAAGTCAACCATGACCATATCTACAACGCAGTCTAGATGCATTGAACCTATTTGAGGGATAACACAGTTCTAAAAGGAGATTCTACATGTGAAAGTAGCTAAAATAATGAAGTGGTTTAGGTTTTGACAAGACTCCAATCTTCTAAAAGGAGGAGGAGAGCAACATGAAGGGGTTGTTGAAGATATTATTTTCTAAAGGTATTGTCTGCTGAGACATCCCTCATTGGGGGTTTTCCTGTTTAGGAAGCCCACCTCCTTCCTTGAGCAGCTCTTGGAGGAGACTTGTTCCATCTTGTCCACTATCAGTGTTGGGCCAAGCTTCACCTTACACCTACAACACTGATCCTATTGAGGGTTGGGTTGTCCTTATGATTTGTAGCAATGGAAGACACTAGATCTGCTTAGATCTAGACTATATTAGTGACTCTTCTCAATGAGTGTGTCTTTTAACCTCCTGGAAGAGTGCATTAGCTGATTGAGCTTCAGATATAGACCTTGGAATTAGGCCAAATCATTCTCAGAGCCTACAGTGCAGTTTCTCTCCGTAGACTGCGTTATTTGCAAAGGAGAAGTTGCAGGGTGTTTTGTCTGCATTTTGGAGGAGAGATCTCCAGTGTTAGGATTCTTCCTCTCACTGTGGTGATCCATGGATTGGCCATCCAATCCATTTTTTTTTCAGATATTATGTACTGTCCTATTATATCATTCAGAAATTTTTGAATAATTCTGCAGATCTGCAACTTTAGATCTCAGATCTACTCTCTATGCTTCATGTTTTGCACAAAACCCCAAGGGGAATGTATACATGAGATTTTCTTGTACATAGATCTGAATTAGATCTAGATATTACGTACAAATCTGCTCTATATCTAAGTATTAATAAAATTTTGCTTCAGCTCCAATAAATAATGCTATGAATTTTATGCAAACTTTTTCTATGGCTGTAGCACCTCATTTCTGAGGATTTCTCCTGTATTGTCTTATTATTTCTCTTGTACAATGTATGGGTTGTAATGTAAATCTAATTTGCTGTTATAAATCTGATCTTTGAACCTCCATATTAGCCTATTTCTTTGCTTCAATGGATCTTCATTATTTCTAAAGTAGTCTTTGCATTTAGCTGCAACCCCTCTCTTTGGGTGTTTTTTAGCTAGACTAGTTTGTGGGAGATCTGTTTAACCCACCTAGTTTGATTTGTTTTTGATCTCCTTTTTTATTTAGATCTTATATGAGCTGATCTAATGGATCCAGGAGCTGCAAACTCATTTCAGTGCACAGAATCCTCAGGAGTGCGTTATTTCAGCAAGCTTGCTGTGTAATCCCGATTTTGGCATATTACACTAATGAAACCAGTGGGATTGGAAAGAAAGATGTCATATGCTGCATATAGTAGTTTATCTTTGAGATTTAAGTCTCTAGTCAAATAGATATGATCATGAAAATAAATGACTCCATTAACCACTCTATAGATCCTATCTTCCATTTCTCCATCAATAACCTTACATGTGAGGAGGTTCTTGGAATATTCTACCAAGAATTGGGACTACCAATATGGATCTAGGCTTCCCAAAAATGACAGCACTGTAGAAATATGAAATGAAGCTTCTTTCATATCACGGCTCTCCTCTTTGATATGCTCAATGCCAAAGTCACATGTTGGAGTGTTGTAACTCCACCTTTGCTACCTCTCTTCAAGCTGATCTTTCTCAAGACAAGATTGAAGTTCATGGAAGTCAACCTCCTTTTGAAAGGTCTCTTTATTCAAAAACTTGCATGTTTGGCCCATCCATACAAGAGTGTTAATATCGTCTTGTCATATTCAAAAATATTTCTCATGTGTGGAAGTATCGTTTGCTGCCCCAAGACTACGAAGTGGCCATTTGACACCATGCTCATGTCATTATATGTTTTTGAATCATTTTCCAGCGTAGATGGCTAAGTGGGATATGGCAATGTCCAACTCAGAAAATTAAGCATCTCCCCTTGGAACCCATCAAAGGTTCTCAGCGCTATAGTAGCTTCTCCCAAGGCTCCTTCCTTAGCCAAATATGTCAATGTTGCACTATGTTGACAAAACACTTTATTCATCTTCCAGTCAAGGGGTCTCCCTGGTGGAATGCCTCCATGAAAAGAGGCGTCAAAATCTGAAGTAGACTATATAAATGAGTGGACTGATTTGTCCCTCCCTTTGCTGCATAAATCAATCTCCTTCTAAATATAACTGCCTTTAAATAAACAAGGGTGCATGCTCCTCATCCTTGGATGTTGATCCATCCTTTATCCTCCTTGGATCAATGTTTTACTAGCCAATAATACTGTCACATGATGGTCCTTGGAAACCCTTTGCAAATATGCAAAAGCTCCTCCTCTTCAAGCAATGACTTCATACCCATCCCCATGTGGTGATGGTCCTTCTTCTGAAGTGACATTGTTGTTACTGCCCTCATGCTCTTTCTCCTCATCAATATTTGAGAATACTTCATCATCAATGAGAGACCTTATATCTTGGCCTTCCCTTGAAAGAGGAACCTCCATGTCTTCCCTTTGAGAAGAAAACTCTTCATGCAATGGGGATCTTGCCCTTGGCAAGGTATCACACAAGTTTTTATCCCCTTCAATAGAAATTTTAAGTGGAGTTGGCATAACAGATCTTTCCAACTCATGCAAGGGGTTTTAATGTTCATGCTTTGCTAGCTCAATCAAATATTTTTCAGTTTTTTTTACATCAAATCTCTTCACTAATCTCTTAGTGAATCTTGCATAAGTAGATATTTTTTGCATTCTTTAATGAAAATGATTCAAACAACCACCAAGCATAATCTTTACCTTTAAGATGCAGCACTGCTAATTTAAGGGCTTCGTTTTTTGAAACTTGATGTAGATCCAAATATGAGTCTAGCTGATCTATCCAATCCTTGGTTGTGCATGTGGAGGATCCATCAAAATTTGGTAGAAAAAATCTACCCATTCTGCTTCTGTTGTTCTTGTTGGATATTCTTTCCTCCTTGAGTTTGAAAAACTCTTAGAAGTTCAAGTGCTCCTTGAATCTCCAATATTGAGATTCATACTCTTGAAGATAATCACTCAAAGTTTCCTCCTTTGGTGCATCTTCTTCCTCCACCTATCTTGCAGTAAAGCTGGGCATAGTATAACGTTGTAGATCTGATTGTGTATTTGAGTGCTTGCGCACATAATATGAATAAATGGGGTTTTCTTCATGTGAAAATATTCTTGAGGGACCTTCACATCTTTCCCTCTTCATTCCCTTGATTTCTCTTCTAATTTCCTGCATAGTCTGAAGAAGAAGTCTTGAAATCTCTTTCCCTTTCATTTCTCCAGATAAAGGGGTTTTACCCTTGTCTTCTTTCTCATCAGTGTAATCAAATATTCTGTGTCTTCTCTTTTGATACCACCTCTCTTTGTCAGTAACAGGATCTCCTTTTTCAGAAGACATATTTCTTTTAGAAAGCATAGGCTGTGCCAAGATGATGCTTTGACGCCACTGTAATATTCCCAAATGGGGAATGCAACAATAGAATGAAAATGATATAACAATAATGCAGTTCATGTTTTATAAAGTTGGAGGCCAATATGGAGACCTTCCATTTATCATTACAGCAGCAAAATACATGTTAAAAGTGGCTCATAAGATGCATGACCAGAAAATACAAGTCTCCAATTACAGAAATATCTCAAAATGAGGTGTTACAACCATATATTAAGATAGAAAAAAGCCTTGCAGCATTATTTATTGGCTCCACAACAACTGTAGATTACACATCAAATCTAGAGCAATTATGTGGACAAAAATTTAGATCTATAGTAGATCCATACACTATACAAGCTCCTCTAACAATCCTCCTTGGGTTTTTCAGCAAAATACCAACTACAAGATGTAGATTTGAGATCTAAGACTACAGAACTATGGAAATATTCAGATCTAGAAAGTGGATCTGATCTTATATAAACAATAAAATGATCTCCTCCAAAATATCTCCAAAGTGAAGGGCATGTTAGCCACCTATAAATTCTAATATGCCAAATGGTGGCTAAATTTGTGTTCAAGCCTTCAAAAGATTTATTTCCTTTGAAAATCCATCATCTTTGAAGTCTTATGATGATTCTGTTAGTCATCAGTATTTTTCACCGGTTGATGATGACTATTTTATTAGGCCAAGTTTTCTAGAAGCTAATTTCCAAATTATCAAATCTGTCATCTAGAAAACACCCCTAAACAATTTTTGTCCTCCTACCTTTTCCAGTCAACCTATGATGAGAAAAAACCTAATTGTCAGTTCCTATCTGGTTTCAGTCCTATCATCCTGTCCATGATTTGTCTTGTGCTAAAGTTATCTGCTGTCATTTACCCTCATCCCCAGGTCTTTCAATAACCAACTATTGATAAAAAGTCAGCCACCCTACCTCTGGTCACATGTCATTTTGAGATCTAATCCTACCAGATGAAAATACTCAAAATCTGTCAAAGATCTCCCCTAAGAAGTGGTGCTTTAGGGAATCCCTTCCTTGGCAAAAAACATCCGGAGCCAAAATATTTTGTTCAATACCAGTCAACCTTGAATTAGCCCTTAATCTGCAAAAAAAAAAATCTTGATGCACCCATAGGTCACGCCACTAAAAGGTCTTGATGTCTCAGCAGTACATGTTTCAAAAGCCAAACTGATATAATGTTGATCTACAGTGTTTCAGTGTCTCTTTCAAAAGCAAAGATGTACAAGTATTCCAAAAGACATTGTGAAGCTAAAACATAAGAAGACAGTTGCTTCTCATGTTGTTTTGAGCCCGAGATAAGAATACCAGTCAGAGAGAAAATTCAATAAACCTCTGCAAACATGTCAAGAAAGGTTAGTAAGTAATGACTAGCCAGCAAATACTCTACATATACAACTCATGTGGCTCCTGGTTTCAAAATATTCACAAGGATATTCTAACAATAGGATACATATCTCAGAACATGCCTCTCATAGCATATTGTCAAATTTTCACTTTATTAGTTATTGTGATATACCAAGCAGAGATATACATTACAAGGAAAGATGACACAGTTTGAGAAAGGGATGAAATTTCATGACTGTGTTAACCTCCTCCAAACATGAGCAGATGGTTAGGTCACTTGTTGTAAACCTCCTCCAGTATAAAGAGCAGATGGTTTGAAAATATTATGTTAACCTCCTTCATTTAAAAGAAGTTGGTTAGGAACAAGATAAGGGCCTCCTTCATTTAAAAAGCAGAGGGTCAGGAATAGAGGTATAGCCCCATTCAAAGAGCACAAGGCTAACACTATTTCAAATGGCCTAAAAACTTGTTTACACCACTTCCTCCAAAGGATGAAACAACTAATACAGCAGTAGTGTTTCAAGTAGTGTTTAAAAGAGTTCACTGTTTAAAGGACAAACTTGAAATTCAGAGGGAAGCAATTGAAGGTTTATGAGTTGAGGTCTAGTGTTAAACATAGGCCAAGCAGTAATATTATGGTGTTAAAGAAGCTCTATTTTTCTTCTATCCATAAAGGTATTTTTCAAAGGGAAATATGAGGCTAGAATGTCCACAACTTAGAACAATCTCATCAAAATCACAAGAAGGTAGACTAGCCTTGTTTCTTAAAAACACCTTTGCAAATTAATACATAGAGATAGTATGGATGAGGAAGGCTATGACAAAATGATTCAATTTCAGGACACTATTCAAAAAAATAAAACCTACCACAGTCATACACATGGTGTTTACAATACCCTGTTTCCTCTGTTCATAAAAACCTCCCTCAAACTGTCATAAGGGTGAGACTTGGGCTAAAAACCTTCATCCAAATTGTCAAAGAAAGAGAGCTAGCTGTGGTTAACAGTATTTCTTGTATAGAAAAATGACAACAAAGATTAGAAAAGTTTATAATTTCCAAGAGTTACTATTGTGACCTCAGGGGTTATTTCCCTAATAAAAAGGCAATGAAAAAGATCTTGTTTTTAAAGAAACCTCTTTACTTCAAAAAGGTCATGTATAGGATCATTTTCAAAAGGAAGTCGGCCACAACATTATTTCACCCTTCCAAATTATGTTTCAAAGACATCTGAGCTTTTTCTAAACTTCAAAGGAAAAAGTGACCGTTTAAAATCCCATTTTTCAAACCATGAAACAAGTGTTCCTTAACCTGCTCACTGGAGACAAAGGCATTTTAGGGAAAATTTGAAGGTTTTTCAGTGCTCAAACTCTGTGCAGCGCGACTGTAGGTGTGCACGGTGCGCCTGTGAGCACCCAGACAAAGCAATTGAATGCAGGCGCGGCGCGCGGCGTGCCTGTGTCTTCGATCACCAGGCGCCCGCAAAAGACCCGATAGCTCCCTATGCGCGGCACTCTCTGTTGCAAATGGCCCGCTCACCCAAAAGGTTTCCCAAAACATTTTTGAAAGCTTCTCCAAAAATCAACAAAGCCCACGAACATTTTTCAAGGTATTTTCCTTACTCCTTGGCAAATTTTGGGGTTAAAAGGGGTCTCTTAACAGTGTTTGCAAAAAAATTTAAAAAGGTCTCTTTATTCATGGATAGTAAAAGATAAAATAGTGAAAGAAGGGAGGTTTCATGCCAATTTGAAAGCTCTTTTTTGTGCTATGAAATAACTAAAACACCCATAGTTGCAAGAAGGAATATAGAGTTAGTTTAAAGAGGTTCTCAAATCAATGTAAAAGGTGTCTTAGCAGTGTTGCAAACACAGTTGTGTGTTAAATTCAGAGAAGAACAATGCTTAGAAGATGAAAACCTTTGTCAATTGAATGCAGTCTTTCAAGCATTATTTTCAAGGGTGCCTTAATCAGCTAAAAAACTAAGAGAAAGAGTGATCACAGGATAGGGTTTTTGTCAAAATTAAAAAGAGGTATTTTGTGCTATAAGATAGCTGAAGGTTAGACACATTTTCTAGAAGAAAAACAGAGTGTGTTGGGGGTCTTAAATCAGTTTGGGAGGTGTCTTAACATTGATTTTGAAGGCGTTTAATCATCTAAAAAAGCACATAGGAAAACAGTGATTATGATATTAGGCCTTTGGTCAAAATAAAAGAAGTCTTTTGTTGTTGTGGGTGTCAAGGATTAATAAAATTATAGAGGAAGGTGTTTTTATCAGTTTTGAAAGATCTCTAATTACTTTTCAAGAAAACTAAATAGCAAAAGATCAGTTCTTGAGGGTAGGATCTTTGTGCCAAAACAAAAGAGATCCTTCTTCAACAAAGAACCCCAAACATATCTTATTCAAGATCTTTGCTCAAACATAGTGATCAAAGTGTTTTTGGTTCTCATTTGACAAACACTTGTTTAATAACATCAAAGAAGCATAGTGACTTACAAGGAGGACAAGGTGTGGTGTTGGGAAACCATTTCAAAGACCATTTGAAACAGCTTGTCTTGGTCAACCAACAAAGATTATCCAAAGAAAAATGCCTCCTAGGCAAGATAGCAGAAGTAGCCCTCACAAAAGGTATGAACCTTTTTCAACTAAGGAAGTAAATGCCCATCCTTCAGTTCTTTTTAACTTTCATGAAGTTGGATGTTTAGAGTTTTTTCAAAGGGTTCAGGAGGTGAAACTTTATCTTCCCTTGACACACCTATTGGCTTTAAGACTGCAATGGAAACATGTTTAGCTAGCAGGCTTAGATTTCAAGCTTTCTACTAGATCCATTTCCAGAGCTACCAAAATTTCGTATGTCGGAGAAAATTGGTTTAAGCAGAGCTACCTAGACTCATAACAGTACAAACCCTTTTTGATACTAGAGCATCGGGATGCATGCCCATCCATTTTTCCTTTTTCATATTTGTTGACCAGCTATGCTCTCCTCATGAAGATAATCATGAAATATTTCACATGCGAGGGAAGGTTTTCCCAGGTCTATGCTTACCATGTCCGGTTACTCATGCACTTCACAAGAGCCCAATTTTTAAACCTCCCCTTTTTCCTCCATAGAAGTATCGAAAATATGGCTTCCACTGTTCGAAAGAGAAACTCCTCTCAACAACCACCTTGAATTTTCCATCATTCCCTTATCAAGATTGTCATTCTTCATCAGCTTGAGAAGAAGGGAATCTCTTGGGACACTTTCATTTCACATCCTGATTTCGCCACTGTTTCTTCATCCCATGCATCTCCTTCACCTTCCACTCAGAATATTTCTCCTTCTTCTAGTAAGCCCATTCCTAAGAAGCTAAAATCTCCCATGATTGATCAAGAAGAAGAGCATAATGAAGAAGAACAACATAGTGAGGAAGAACAACATAATGATGAAGAGGAGCACAGTGAGGAAAGGCAACATAGTGATAAAGAACAAAACAGTGAAGAGGATCCAAGCCAAAGGGAGCAAAGTGAAGAAAAACACAGTGATGAAAGACAACACAGTGATGAAGAAGAGCACCATGAAGAAGAGAAAAAAAATGAAGAGGGAAATGATGATGAAATGGAACAGTTTTATGAGGATATTGGTATCCTTCACAACAGTAAACATCATGAGGATGAAGCACAAAACATTGAAGATACAGAGCCTAAAAGTCCTAAAGAAAGTGGGGACAAGAGTGAAAAGGGAAGCCTTTAAAAAGAGATGCAAGGTGACAGTCAAAACATTCATGAAGAAGGTCAAAAGAATGGTAAGGATGATGAGGGAAGTAGCAAGGGAAAAGAACAAATAAAGCATGTGCTAGCTACCTCTCCTAGGCAAGGGGCCATGCTTTCTTCTCCAAAAGTGACAAAGCCCCGAACATCAAGAAAGAGAGTGCCTCAAACTGTAACTCCAAATGTTACTAGAGCCCTCCAAAGCAAAGGGAAGTTGCCCAAGCAATCCATTGTTGAATTACCAAAAGGAGGAAGACCAAGAAGGACACCCAAAGCAAGGGCAAGGAGAAGGAAGAAAGTAGCCATGAGAAAGAGAGAGACTGACATAATTCAAATAAAAAATGATGATAGCGACAATGAGACCAGAATCCTAGAGTCTCTCTTGATAAAAAGAGAAGAACAAATTCATGATCTAAGGGCAGATCTAGAGAGGTCTAAAAACCTCATTCACTTTCTGCAAACACAAAACAAGAAGTGAGTGTCCACATGGAGGTATATGAGACACGGGCTATCAAGTATCAAAAAGAGGCCTCCAAAGCACAAATTAAGTTGGAAGAACTCATGGGCGAGTTCAATGATAGTGATGATGAAGATTCACCAGGAAGAAAGAGACCAAGGACCATGGGACTTAGAAGAGCCTTAGAGAAACAAAAAGAGGAAGAGGCTACCCTTTTCCAATCTTTTCCTCTTACTACCTTATTCACCCAAGAGATAGAAAACAAAAGAGGAGCATGGCTTGAAAGGGTGAATGAACACTTGGAGAAGAAGTTGGAAAAGGCTAATAGAGATTTGGATCTTCAAAGAAGAATGACCGGGCACTATAAGAAGCTTAATCAGTTAGCTTAACGGAAATTGAAGGCCATGCAAGAAAAGCTCAAGGAGGCTCAAAAGAGGCGCCCGAAACCAAAAATGAAGAAAGACATATCAAGGCTTCAAATTTTGGCCTCCGCTTCTCTGCATGCTTCTGAAAACCCATGAGGGTCATGCTCACCAAAATTGGGCAAAATTCAACAAGTTTTGGTTTTTTGACATTTATGGGCTTTTTGCTAAAAATCATGGGCATCGCCATTTCTGTTTGAGACATCCTTAAAGGATGAAAATGGTATCATTGGATGCCATAATTTCAGGGGCATCTACTCAGCGATTTTCAGATCAATTGAAGATGATTTGGTCTCCCAAAATGGCAAAAAATAGTCACTTTTTCAACACTCTGCCCCGCATATTAGCAAAGTCTATTTTCTGGGTTTTTTCACACAAGTCAGATTTTCATAGGCTTCCAGTGATTATTTTGGGGAGACAAATAATTTTCAGAAACTAGACATCTATATCTTTCCAACGAGCCATCACAGGCCTTGTTTCGACATCAGGAAGGCCTCTAAAAGTTTCCCACAAGACAGGGGATTTTCTGCTGATATATTTCTTAAGTATTTTTGTGAAAAATGCACTTTTCTGAAGTGGCTTTTCCTAATGTGCGTTTAGCCTTTTTTGGCCATGGTTAGTTAGGAAAAGTCAATATAATTTCCTTTTTTAGCATTTTTAAGATATTTTTATAGATATTTTGTGCCTTGGGCTTTGCAAAGCCTCAAGGAAAAAATCAAATATTTTTGATGGGCCAATGAGCTTGCTAGTTGCACTAGGAGGTTTTCCCTCATCTTGGCCTATATATTCCAAGAGACTTCATTGTAAATAAGGCTGAACTTGATGATATAGAGAAATATATGGTTATACAAGCTTGGAAGAAACACTTGTCTCATGCATTGGATAGTTTCTTGAATGTTTTTGGATGATGAAAGAGGACTGTTGTTGGATTCCTTGACTTGGTAGAATGGTATAGTGTCCCTCTCTATTATGTTTTCTTAGTTTTCATTCATAGTTCATGCTCTTGCTTGCTATAAGACAGTAGAGAATAGATTTGATACATGCCCTTGGAGGCACCTCAAATTTCTTGTTTCTTTATAGCTTCTATGTTTTCTTCCTTCTTAGTCATATCAAAGAATCCTTGATTGCTCTTTGATAACTGAAGAAATTGTTTGTTTGTTTCATTTATGGTTTTATGCATGCTAAGTATGATTCACGGTATGCCCTGCTTACTCATGGCTAGTCATAGCTCCACCTCTGAAACCTTTCTTTGAATGTTTGATTGTCCTAGTTGAACCAAGGAGGTCTTGTACTGATCTTGCCCTTTGCCTAAAACTCTGCAATCTTACTTCAAAGTGCCCGATAGCTTGAAATACTATGTCTAGGTGTTTCCTCATAGTGCTTTGAGTTATTTGTTTGTCTTAATTGTCTTTCCCCAAAGTCTGATAGCAATTTCCTAAAGTTAGAGAGTCATATATCTCTATGTATTGCTTGAATGTTTATTTCTATGCATTTATCAGTTTATAGTTACATTTATCATGATTAATGGTTAGCCCTACCATGTTTATGTCAGCTATTGAACTATTTATGTTTGAAATCTTTTTTTCTTCCCAAACTTAGTGTCCATCCCACTTCATTTTACCTTAAGATCCAATTTACCTTTATCAAATTGGCCCTTCAACATACCTTGTATCACCATCTGAAGCTTTCTCGACCTTTTCGACCCCATAGCCTAGTTGATCTAACAATATTTTTATCTATCTTAGACTTTTATCAGTTCCTCCCTCAAAAACCTAAAAGAAAAACTAAAAACATACTTCATAACTAGCCTAAAATTAGAAACACAAGAAGCAAAAAACATAGATATCCCTTACACAAATAGAGAGAACCATCTCTGAGTCCAGGAAAGCTAGGTCCTTGGGCTCCAAAGATTGGTTTGATGTTACCCTGTCACTTAGCTTTCCAATCAGCCAAATCACTAGACCCTAACATAATGGCGATCACGGTGGGACTAACTGAATACATAATAGTCTAGCAAACTCTTGTAGATTCATTAGTCTTTCAAAATTTAAACAAGCAAGAAGTCCATAGAATCATTCAGAGTAAACTCTTTCTATTTCACCACCCTAGCAAAGTGATGAATCAAGTTTAGAACACTCTAATAAACCATAGGCTACACATAAAAACTCAGAAAACTCCAAAAACATCCCCAGATTGGCTTTTCCTAGTTATTGGTGGTGGACCATAAGTACATCTCTATAAAAACAACCAAATTCCACCTGGAGACTCCACAAGCCTCCAGTAGGCCTAAAAACTCCATAAAAACCAAAAATTTCATAAACCATACCTTTCTGTTGACTCATCCTTTCCAAAGCTTAAAATTCATGGTGCAAACTCTGTGATCAGTGACAAACTAAGTATTACTTAGCGATTCAGAAAACTTCACCTAAACATAGGAGATAAACAGAATAAACTTTCAAATAGTACCATTAGCTTGTCCAAACAGTCTAGCAAACTGTTGAAACAAAGTGATAAGTCTTTCTTGCAAGTCTCCACCTCAAAGTTTGCTCAGAAAACTTTTTCCCGAAAGCATCTTTGATAATATTGGTGGTGGACCATAGATCTCAAAGGAGTCCACCTGGTGACTCCACTAGCCTTCATTTTTGTTTAACCATTCTTCACATTAGAAAAAGCCTTAGAGAGGCCATCCATCCAAAACAATCACAAATACCATCCTCTCTAAACTCTGAATTCGAAGTCTGGCTTCATAAAGAATCAATACCAGATCTCATCCAGACCCAAATCCCTCTATCATAGTTGATAACCCAGAGAAGATTCTGTGGAAAAATTCCAAAACCGGCAACTTAGCTACCGATAGGTCCATCCGTAAAGCAAGATCAGTACCTGAAAATCTCACATCCTTGCAGGATTCCCCATTTGACTTAAAATCAGCAAAAACCCTTTTTAGAAGCAAGTCACAAAGTAAAATCAACTTTGACGATCTTGAGCCCCTATATTTGCAATAGATTCCTAGTAGAGAAGCCTCACTTACTACACCTCCCGACTTTTAGCTTCTCCACCACTTTGGCTCCTACCACCCTAGATCTGCTCAAAATCAGTTCACTAGTCCAAGTGCATCCGCCACACCCATCCAAACCACCACTGTTCAAGTCACCTCAGCTCATCCTACAGGCCCTCATATTGTAAATCAACCATTAGCTCTTGCCATGGCAGCTTGGTATGCACCTTTGGTGTTACCACACCCTTTGGCACCTTTACAACATGACTACCAATCCAAAATCCTACACTTTACGGGAGTTGAGGCTACTACCGCCCAATAGCATGTAGATAGAATTAGCGATGCCTTTGAATACATGGAAATAGAAGATGAGACCATAAGAATGAGGATGTTCACCCAAAGCCTAGGCGGAGAACCCAAAAAATGGTTTAAGAGCTTAACTCCAAACAGCATACACGATCTCCCAGAACTCTACCAAACCTTCATAAATAAGTGGGAAATAAAAACAAACCCCATTCAAATCCTTTCTGAGTATAACAATCTGAAAAGGGATAATGGGGAAAGTGTCCAGGACTACTACACTAGGTTCAACAGTGTTTATAACACCCTCCCACCTCACTTAAAACCTCCACTTGGCTCAGCCTTAGCAAATTTTCCCGAAGGTTTCAACCCAGACATGACTTATCAACTAAGAGACAAGGACCCTGCAACCTTAGAGGAAATGAAAAAAGTGGCCATAAGTGCAGAAGCCAACTTAGCAGAAAAGAGAGCTAGGACCAGATCAGAAAGGAAAGTCACATGCCGGGATGAAGTTTCCCCTTCAGTCCCCTCCTTAGATCCTAGAATAGATGACTTGGTTAGATCCATGGCGAAAATGTGGAAAAAGATAAGTGAAAATACACCTCTTAGGGACAAGTAGCCAAACCCTCAAAACAGAAACTGGAACCAAAACTTTAGGAGAGAACAGCCTCAAAACAAACCAAGGGAAACTGACCAATAAATTAGGCCACCCTTTAATGAAAACTATGTTGATGAGGAAGAGAGGGATATAGAACCCATTGATGAAAGTCATTTAAACGTAATAGGTTCTGATAATGAGAGTGAGGTTTACCTCACAAAAGAAGAACAAGCTTTCTTCTCCCCGAATCAAAATGAAACCAACTATGAGGACCCCAAAGATCCTGCTATAGGATTTCAGAATGCCATAATAGAAGCTCACAGGTAATATGATCTTAGAAGTAGAAAAAACCAAGACAAATCCAAGAAAGGTAGCTCAGACACTTCTAAAACCCCTGATACCATCCTTAAAAGAGCAGTGGATAGCAACAAAATCGTGGTCAAGAAAACTGACCAAAACAAAGATAAAGCTATTCAGACAAGCCTTGGCCCAGATCTTCCCAGTACCTCTACCAAGATTCCCAAGATGGATGTTTTGAACAAAATCCTGAACCAAAGTCAGCAAATTAAGAACATAGAGAAAGTCATGGCTGAAAAAACTAAAGCAAACCTATCTAAACTACAAGCACCCTTCAATTTTGAAGGAGAAATCGCCAAAATAAAGATCACCATGCCTCTCACCGAAATTATCGCCCAAAGCTCTTACAAATCCCAAGTGCTAAAGCTCCTGAATATAAGAAATTATGCAAAAACCCTAAATCTAGCTAATGACACCCCTGAAGTGTTGTTTGGTCCAAAAATAGAAGGGAAATTCTAAGAAGGAACCACTCTTCCCTTTTACATCAGTCTGAATATACATGACCAAATCCTACACAATGCCATGCTAGACTCTGAGGCCTTGTCTAATCTCATGCCAAAGGTGGTAATGGAAAGATTAGGCCTAGAAATAACAAAACCTTATAAAGATTTATATTTATTTGATTCAAGTAGAGTCAAGTGTCTAGGCTTAATCAAAGATCTGTGTTTTAGTTTGGCCCAAATACTTGCAAAACACCTGATCATGGACATAGTGGTAGTAGACATCCCTCCCAACTATGGAATGCTTTTATCCAGAACTTGGGGAGCCAAGCTTCAGGGAAATATTCAACTTGATATGTCCTATGCCACTATTCCTGTGTTTAACCAAACTAAAATACTCTATCGGGAATAACACATGAAATATATGGTCAGCAGCCAAGAAAGGCCAGATAACATCCCGATGTACTCCTTGCATTCTGATCTGAATTCTTTCATTTTACACACTGATGAAGACATTGAGGAACAGTTAGGAGAATCTGAATCAAACTTAGACCCACCACATCAACCACGCCAAGTTCTCTATGATGAGCTGGACACTCAAAAGTATCATGACCATGAGCAGTTATGTCTTGAGGAAAGAGAGTTTTTTCCTCTTGAAACAGAAATATAGCAAGAAGCACAAAACATTATATACCATCAAGCAAATTGCTCAAACCATAGGCAAACATCAGGAGACTTTTTCAGAACAGAGGCATTAGAAGACTTGCATATCACAAACCTCTTTGGAAATCAGGGGCAGGGAAGCTTAATGTTCTTACCATACCTTAAGGATTTACCATCTCATAACTCTACCTCTTTGAATGAAACCTTGATTGTAGCCACAACAGCTAAAAATCCAGAAAAAGTGTTTGATAAACTTCTTAGGAAAATATATGATGACTGCAGTTCAAATATACCTGAGTTGTTTGAACTAGCTAACATTCTACCACTTCACCAAAGACTTAGAACTACTAGAATTTGCAAGATTGTTCAAGATACTATTACATGTAGAGAAAATAGTGAGAAGCACTATGACACTGCCATCACTCCAAGAAACAGCTTCGACAAAATAAAATACAAAAATCTTGACCAAACAATAATAATCAAAGACAAGACAGCTAGACATAGGATCTGTTTTGATTTTAGAAACAAAAATACACACCCTTGTGACAAAAATTATATCCTTCCTACCCAAGACCATGCTATACAAATGATAGTGCTTCTAATCATGTGTCTTTACAAAATAATGTTTCATGGTATCGCCAAATAATTCCTTTGCAAAGCGATCAGCTCAAAGAATTTTCCAAATATGCTGGAAGTAGTTCCATCTTCAAACCCAGAATTGCAAAACCACCAGATACCAAAAACATGCTCCTAAAAGCTATGTTTTCAGTTCTAAATTTCTGCATTCTAATGTACCTTGATGATGTCATCATATATTTTAAAAATGACAAATAATATCTGCATTATTTGAAAAAGATGTACAGCAAAAGAAGAAGTGGAGATCAAAGGTATAAAGAAGTACAGTAGGAAGATACGGGGTTATTTAGAGATTCATGCATGAATCCTTATGTTATGCTTGAAAGAGAAAATTTTCCAAATTTTTATTTTCGAGAGCTGAGTGGACCAAGAGTGGTAGGAGATCCTTATGAAGATAGGATGTTCAAGTTTCACCATTTTCAGGATTTCTAGTTCCATATTTTTCAATAATTGTATATATCATTGTTTGAAGAAATACAACAAAAAATAGAAAACTCAAAAACAATAGAAAAGTAGAAAAAGAGGGTAGTTTGAAAAATAGAAAGAAAGCCCCATGTTCAAAAAATAGTCATTCTGAAAGCGCACAAGTCTAAACGCCGCTACTAGTGCTCAAAGTGTCTTGTTCAGTTATCTAGCCTAATCATAACTGAACATGTTTTAAATGTATTTGCTGATAAGTTAGTGAGAGAAGAGATAGTAAATATTGTTTAAACTTGACTTGTCAAAGAAAATATATTAGGAAAAGATACTGGTTCCACATGCTCAAAATATAACCAAAGAGGAAAACATGGATGAAAAACAAACTGTGTATCATAGCCCTTATTTTCTAGATTTCATTTTATGAAAAATAATATTTGTGTGCAGTTTGTCTTTCATGCCACAAGTACATGACAAATCAGACTGTCTAATCCTGATTTGGTCATTTTTCAATTTCATGTTTTAGATTAGAGAATAAAATCCTGTCAAACAGCTTAACCTTCACAGTCGATCTAGCATAGGTAGAGAAACAAAGGAGTTCATCCGCATAATCTGAACTCTCGGTGGATATAAGTGTAGAATTAGATAGTGTCTTTTTTCAAAAATATTATGTCAAAGGGTTGCTAGTCCAAAAGCACCTGAAAGAAGAAAAATTGTTAGGAAATGTAGCATGGTAGGTAGAAATGACTTTGATGCTAATCATGCAATCAATTTTCAGAAATAGCATTGAAGAAGAAATAAATTTGCGCCAATGGATAAAGGAACTGGTCTCCAAAGGCTAGATATTTGAAATTCTAGACACCTCCTGAAAAGGAGCTGCCCTCCCCAAATGGAGCCACCATTAGTCATCAGTATTTTTCACCGGTTGATGATGACTAGTTTCTTAAGCCAAGTTTTCTAGAAGCTTATTTCCAAATTGTCAAATCTATCATCTAGAAAACACCCCTAAACAATTTTTGTCCTCCTGCCTTTTCCAGTCAGCCTATGATGAGAAAAAACCTAATTGTCAGTTCCTATCTGGTTTCAGTCCTATCATCCTATCCATGAGATATCTTGTGCTAAAGTTATCTGTTGTCATTTACCCTCATCCCCAAGTCTTTCATTAACCAACTATTGATAAAAGGTCAGCCACCCTACCTCTGGTCACATGTCATTTTGAGATCTAATCCTACCAAAATAAAATACTCAAAATCTGTCAAAGATCTCCCCTAAGTTAGGTAGTGGTGCTTTAGGGAATCTCTTACTTGGAAAAAAACATCCCAAGCCAAAATATTTTGTTCAATACAAGTCAACCCTGAATTAGCCCTTAATCTGCAAAAAACAAAGCTTGATGCACCCATAGGTCGCGCCACTAAAAGGTCTTGATGTCTCAGCAGTACATGTTTCAAAAGCCAAACTGATATAATTTTTATCTACAGTGTTTCAATGTCTCTTTAAAAAGTAAATATGAAAAAGTATTCCAGAAGACATTGTCAAGCTAAAACATAAGAAGAAATTTGCTTCTCATGTTGTTTTGAGCCTGGGATAAGAATACCATTCAGAGAGAAAATTCAATAAACCTCTGCAAAAAAATTCAAGAAATGTTAGTAAGTAATGACTAGCCTGCAAGTACTCTATAGATACAAGTCATGTGGCTCCTAGTTTCAAAATATTCATAAGGATATTCTAACAATAGGATACATATCTCAAAACATGCCTCTCATAGCATATTGTCAAATTTTCACTTTATTACTTATTGTGATATACCAAGCAGAGATATACATTACAAGGAAAGATGACACAGTTTGAGAAAGGGATGAAATTTCATGACTGTGTTAACCTCCTCCAAACATGAGTAGATGGTTAGGTCACTTGTTGTAAACCTCCTCCAGTATAAAGAGCAGATGGTTTGAAAATATTATGTTAACCTCCTTCATTTAAAAGCGGATGGTTAGGAACATGATAAGGGCCTCCTTCATTTAAAAAGAAGAGGGTCAAGAACATAGGTATAGCCTCATTCAAAGAGCACAAGGCTAACACTATTTAAAATGGCCTAAAAGCTTGTTTACACCACTTCCTCCAAAGGATGAAACAACTGATACAGCAGTAGTGTTTAAAAGAGTTCACTGTTTAAAAGACAAACCTGAAATTCAGAGGGAAGTAATTGAAGGTTATGAGTTGAAGTCTGGTGTTAAACATAGACCAAGTAGTGATATTATGGTGTTAAAGAAGCTCTATTTTTCTTCTATCCATAAAGGTCTTTTTCAAAGGGTAATCTAAGGCTAGAATGTCCACAACTTAGAACAATCTGATCAAAATGACAAGAAGGTAGACTAGCCTTGTTTCTTAAAAATACCTTTTCAAATGAATACACAGAGATAGTATGGATGAGGAAGGAAAATGACACAACGATTCAAGTTCAGGACACTATTCAAAGAAATAAAACCTACCACGGTCATACACATGGTGTTTACAAAACCCTGTTTCCTCTTTTCATAAAAACCTCCCTCAAACTGTCATAAGGGTGAGACTTGGGCTAAAAACCTTCATCCAAATTGTCAAAGAAAGAGAGTTGGTTGTGGTTAACAGTATTTCTTGTATACAAAAATGATAACAAAGATTAGAAAAGGTTATAATTTCCAAGAGTTACAGTTGTGATCTCAGGGGTTATTTCCCTAATAAAAAGGCAATGAAAAATATTTTGTTTTTAAAGAAACCTCTTTACCTTGAAAAGGTCATGTATAGGAGCATTTTCAAAAGGAAGCTGGCCACAACGTTATTTCACCCTTCCAAATTATGCTGCAAAGACATCTGAGCTCTTTCAAAACTTCAAAGGCAAAAGAGACCGTTTAAAATCCCATTGTGCAATTTCAAACCACGAAACAAGTGTTCCTTAACCTGCTCACTAGAGAAAAAATCATTTTAGGGAAAATTTGAAGGTTTTTCAGTGCTTGAACGCCGTGCGGCGCACCTGTAGGTGTGTGCGGTGCGCCTGTGAGTGCCTAGACAAAGCAATTGAATGCAAGCACGGCGCGCCTGTAGCGGTGCACGGCGCACCTGTGTCTTCGGTCACCAGGCACCCGAAAAAGACCCGATAGCTCCCTATGCGCGGCGCTCTCTATTGCAAACGGCCCGCTCACCCAAAAGGTTTCCCAAAACACTTTTAAAATCTGCTCCAAAAATCAACAAATCCCATGAACATTTTTCAAGGTATTTTCCTTACTCCTTGGCAAATTTTGGGGTTAAAGGGGGTCTCTTAATAGTTTTTGCAAACAAATTGAAAAAGGTCTCTTTATTCATGGATAGTAAAAGATAAAATAGTGAAAGAAGGGAGGTTTGATGCCAATTTGAAAGCTCTTTGCTGTGATATGAAATAACTAAAACACCCATAGTTGCAAGAAGGAATACAGAGTTAGTTTAAAGAGGTTCTCAAATCAATGTAAAAGGTGTCTTAACAGTGTTGCAAACGAAGTTATGTGTTCAAATCATAGAAGAACAATGCTTAGAAGATGAAAACCTTTGTCAATTGAATGCAGTCTTTCAAGCATTGTTTTCAAGGGTGCCTTGATCAGCTAAAAAACTAAGAGAAAGAGTGATCACAGGATAGGGTTTTTGTCAAAATTAAAAGACATATTTTGTGCTATAAGATAGCTGAAGGTTAGACAAAGTTGCTAAAAGAAAGACAGAGTGTGTTGGGGGTCTTAAATCAGTTTGGGAGGTGTCTTAACACTAATTTTGAAGGCATTTAATCATCTAAAAAAGCACAGAGGAAAACAGTGATTTGGAGATTATGCCTTTGGTCAAAATCAAAGAAGTCTTTTGTTGCTGTGGGTGTCAAGGATTAATATAGTTATAGAGGAAGGTGTCTTTATCAGTTTTGAAAGATCGCTAATTACTTTTCAAGAATAGTGAACAGCAAAAGAGTAGTGCTTGAGGGTAGGATCTTTGTGCCAAAACAAAAGAGATCCTTCTTCAACAAAGAACCCCAAACATATCTTATTGAATATCTTTGCTCAAACATAGTGATCAAAGTGTTTTTGGTTCTCATTTGACAAACACTTGTTTAATAACATCAAACAAGCATAGTGAATTACAAGGAGGACAAGGTGTGGTGTTGGGAAACCATTTCAAAGACCATTTGAAACAGCTTGTCTTGGTCAGCCAACAAAGAGTATCCAAAGCAAAATGCCTCTCAGGAAAGATAGCAGAAGCAGCCCTCACAAAAGGTATGAACCTTTTTCAACTGAGGAAGTAAATGCCCATCCTTTAGTTCTTTTTAACTTTCATGAAGTTGGATGTTTAGAGTTTTTTCAAAGGGTTCAGGAGGTGAGAAGTTATCTTCCCTTGACACACCTATTGTCTTTAAGACTTCAAGGGAAACATGTTCAGCTAGCAGCCTTCGATTTCAAGCTTTCTCCTAGATCCATTTCTAGAGCTACCAAAATTCTGTATGTCGGAGAAAAATGGTTTAAGCAGAGCTACCTAGATTCAGAACAGTAAAAACCCTTTTTAAACCAGACCATCGGGATGCATGCCCATCCATTTTTCATTTTTCATATTTGCTGACCAGCTATGCTCCCCTCATGAAGATAATCATGAAATATTTCTCATGTGAAGGAAGGTTTTCCCGGGTCTATGCTTACCATGTGTGGTTACTCATGCACTTCACAAGAGCCCAATTGTTAAACCTCCCCATTTTCCTCCATAGAAGTATTGAAAAGATGGCTTCCACTGTTCAAAAGAGACCCTCCTCTCAGCAGCCAGCTTGTCTTTTCCATCATTCCCTTATCAAGATTATCATTCTACATCAACTTGAGAAGAAGGGAATCTCTTGGGACACTTTCATTTCACATCCCGATTTTGCCACTGTTTCTTCATCCCGTGCATATCCTTCACCTTCCACTTAGCATCTTTCTCCTTCTTCTAGTAAGGCCATTCCTAAGAAGCTAAAATCTCCCATGATTGATCAAGAAGAAGAGCATAATGAAGAAGAAAAACACAGTGAGGAAGAACAACATAATGATGAAGAGGAGCAAAGTGAGGAAAGGCAAGATAGTGATAAAGAAGAAAACAGTGAAAAGGATCCAAGTCAAAGGGAGAAAAGTGAAGAAAAACACAGTGATGAAAGATAGCACAGTGATGAAGAAGAGCGCCATGAATAAGAGCAAAACATTGAAGAGGGAAATGATGAAGAAATGGAACAATTTTATGAGAATATTGGTAGCCTTCACAAAAGTAAACATGATGAGGATGAAGCACAAAACATTGAAGATACAGAGCCTAAAAGTCCTGAAGAAATCAGGGACAAGAGTGAAAAGGACAGCCTTCAAAAAGACATGCAAGGTGACAGTAAAAAAATTCATGAAGAAGGTCAAAAGAGTGGCAAGGATGATGAGGGGAGTAGCAAGGGCAAAGAGAAAATAGAGCATGTGCTAGCTGCGTCTTCTAGGCAAGGGGCCGTGCTTTCTTCTCCAAAAGTGACAAAGCCCCGAACATCAAGAGAGAGAGTGCCTCAAACTGTAACTCCAAATGTTACTAGAGCCCTCCGAAGCAAAGGGAGGTTGCCCAAGAAATCCATTGTTGAATTACCAAAGAGGAGGAAGACCAAGAAGGACACCCAGAGCAAAGGAAAAGAGAAGGAAGAAAGTAGCCATGAGAAAGAGAGAGACTTTGACATAATTCAGATAAACAGTGATGATAGTGACAAGGTAAAAATGTGAAGGTGGGTTACACTTTTGTGAGAAACACGTTCAAAAATTTCATTTTCCCAACAATTTGGCCGAACTTTTAGAAATTTCGGCCGAAGTTTCGAAATTAATTTGGTTGAACTAATTATGCCGTTAACATTGACGACATGGGTAAACAGATTTTTGGCCGGAGATGGGAAAACCGACAATAAAATTTTGGTCGAACTAATAGTCCAACCAAACTAGTAGTTTGGCCAAACTTTTTAAAATAATTCGGCCAAACTTTTGTTATAAATATATCGGGCCCTAGACCGCAACAAGTGTGAGGTTAGTTAGTTTTTTATCGTTGTGCTACTATGTTTCTGTCTCGTTGCTCTGTTGTTGTCTCACTCTATTTGTGTTGTGCTATTGTAGGACCGTTTCTGTCTCGCTGCTCTGTTGCCATCTTGCTCTATTTGTGTTGTGCTGTTGGAAGGGCGAGGAGGGGAGAAAGAGAATATGAGAATGTAAGGTTTATGTTTTATGGTTTATGCTCTGTTATTTTTTTTCTTTATGTTTTTTTTTGTTTTTAAAATCTAATTTTCTCTGTTTGAATGTTTTTTCTAGGTTCTGATTTGTGTCCTCGACGATCTGTGGCCTTATCTTCTACTCTGCCTACTATTGAGGTATAAAAGGTGTCTATTGAACGCCTATTTATCCTACATTAATTATCAATCTAGGTATGATTTTTTATTTCAAGACTGTACTATGTCTGAGGCTGCAATTCAATATCAGAGTAATGCCTTGCAATATGTAGTATAGTGTTGTAAATACAAGAGTAAACGGATGCTTGAAAATTAAATCTAACTACAATGACATGAAATTAAATTCTCTGAAATCCAATCATTCACTCTGCAATCATAAGTCAAGGATGCAATAATGATAACTCTTTCCTTTAGCAACTGATGTAATTGAAATCAAATGAAAACAAGATAATCAATCTAAGAATGAAGGTAGCAATAACCAGATTTCCTTTACAGTTGATGATATTGCATTTAAAAAATTAAATGGAAATGGAAATTGAACTAAATCACTAATGCTGCTGATGAAAGTAAACTAGGAAAGCTCTTAAAAGAAAAAAAACTCTTTACATGAATGAAATAGACTGTAAACTAACTAATTGAAATGAACAACGAATATGGAATTGAAGAGCAATAGAAATGAACAACACACTCTAACTACTAGAATTGAACAACACTTCTATCTAATGGGATTTGAACAACAAAACTCTATTGAACCGCAAATCCTATTGAACAGCAAACTGAACGGAACAACAAACTGAACGGAACAGCAAATGGATTGGAACAGTGACTACAATAGAACAGCAACTTTTGAACAAAGTAGCTTTGTTAAACCATAACAAAACAAGTTATACAGAGATTAAGATTCTTGTTAAATTAGAAAGGAACGGGAACGTAATTCACCAATATAACACACCAATATTATGAAGCAATTAAGTAGTAAACCATTAAACTTGAAAGTTGTAATGAAAACAAATGCAAATTGTCACACAATGATAATTGAAAGATAATAATAAAAACAACAGATAGATCTACCAGGGTCGGGCCCTTAGCCACCAATGAAACACCGCTGGGTTACTCTGGAATCAAGAAATGGAACAGCAACTAGATCATGTATTAATCGGGAACAATAGCATTACAACAGTCACTCTCTTATCATGAGAGTCAATGAGAAATTACAAAGTTACAAAAGGATTTTCAATAATAATCATTCTCCCCTTTGATTTCTATAGGCATTGTCTTTTATAACATTTCGGCGGACAATACAAGAAAGAACGATAGACTTTGAACAGCGATCCCTCAAGATCGAAAGATCCTGAGGGATTCGCTCCCTTTTCTTCTTTTAGCTAATGCTTGGTCTTCTTAGGCTATAGCCATGTTGTTCCCTACCTTACTTTAGTTGTGCGTTCTGATTTCATCCTTTCTGTCCGGATATGGCCCTTTGCTAGAGGAACAATAGTTACTCCTGTTTTAGCTTTGCCTTTTGAATGGTGGTTTCCCACTTCATTTATTTCCTGTTGAGAATAAAAGACAATCTTTAGCCAATTTTCAAAATAAACATTAATCTTTGCAATTCTATCATAGTCCTTCAATATATCATCTTTCTAGAATAAAAAGAGTTATGTTTAAAGGAGAAAGGTAAAGAAATACATGGTGAATTCATACATTTTCCAATGCTCAACACACCCCCCTGATTACCCTTTTTCATGTCCTCGTGAAATCCATAGTTTACATGTAAAGCAGTTAGGGAATAGGCTGGAGAGGGTTTTTCATTAAGAGGTCTAAAACCATGATTTGCAGCTAAAGCTTCAAAGATGTGCCCTGTCTATCCTTCATTTAATTCATATTTGGCTTTAAAGTCTGTTGCGGGATACCAAATAATGGGACTTCAAAACCTACGACCTAGCTAGTATGGGCCTTCCCTCAGGGTGAGGTTACTATAGAGAATCAAGCGGTCAGCAGCTAATCCAAAATTTCTATAATTAAATGGCTCTCTGTCTTGAACATTCCGATTGGAAGTATTCCATCAGACTTTAGCTGCTATATAGGCCTGGTCTCTGATAGATAGAGAATATTCTACCCCATCCAAGATAATTGCTTTGTGGACAGGTCCCAATGTCTGGATCACACCCTCCTTTTTTATTAGACACTTCTGCCTAGCCCATAGTTGTAATGGGTGTCTCGGTTCACTCATAACCCAAAGATCTAACCTATTTTCTTGCCTCTAAAAAGTATTCATGGCCTTGATCCATTTCAGCTGGTTGACAGCAAATGAAATAAATGCTTGAAATTGGATATCGCCCAAAAAAGGGCTGGGATTTGTCTCCATTTCCCCATCTAATATAAAATTGTGCAAATAGAACTCATAGAGCAGACGCTGGACTTTTACTCCATATAGTTTGTAGAAACTTATAAAATCATCTACAGTGTTTAATTCTATAGGTTTTCCTGCCCTAATAGCTTTAATTTTTAACTGTAAATATCTTTCTACTAAAAATAAAGCATAATTTTTGGCAGGGCATCTACATGCTAGAACATCTGTGTATAAGGAGCAGAGAGTATCCATTTGATTCTGGACCATTTTTAATCTACTCCTTACCTCTTCAACTTTCTCTTCCGCCTTCCGATACTTATCGTAGGCTTTAGCCTCTGATGCACCGATGTCCTTTAATTGCTGCTGTAACTGTTGATATCTCTTTTGGGGAATAGTCTCTTCTTCAAGATTTTCTCTAGCCTGTTGATCCTGTGCCAGCTCTTCGTGGAGTTTTTCTATAGTAGGGTATATTAACAAAATGTTTTGTGTTGAAAATCAACCTGGGTTTCTTTATTACATTGTCGAGTTCCTACAGTCTGTGTCTCTTTGTCGGCCATACTTCTAGAGGACAGTGCCTCGGTTTGAACATCTTTTTCACAGACCTGTACATTCTCAATTTGGGCAACTGCATCCATAGCAACTGCCTATTGTTTCTCGTTATCCTGGATGAGTGTGGGCTCATTTTGAGTCTCCATGGCCCTTGTATTGTGGGGTTCTGTTTGGATAGCTGCATTCTTAATTTTCAAGGTTCTTTTAGCGACTTTCCCCTGTTTTAGCACCCTAATCCTCATCCTGAGTTTTTTTACTATCTTTTGGAGCTTTTTTCATTCCCTCCACAGCTTCCCAAGTTCATTTGTCTTCTTCTTCTTCTTGGAAGGAACAACTGTTCCTTTTTCTGTACTTGGTTTCTCGGCTAGGGTTTGCTCTCCAGTGGTCGTGCCTTCGCCCAGGCTTGCTTCTATATTTATGTTTGGGACACTTCCTTAGTGTTCCCATGCTCTTGGCTACATTCCTCGGGGGGAATAACCCTATTTGGTTCTGTTGTCCCTCAGGGTTTTCTTCATCAGGCATTCCCTCAGTCGTATCTTTGTTGATAACGACTTGTTCCTGCAATTGGTCAATCTAAATGTTAAGGTTAAGCGGACTGTGAGGTTGTATATATTCACTCATATTAGCCAAAATTTGGGCCAATTGGTCCTCCTGTAATGGACTCTGTGGTGGGCTTGCAATGGATGTTTCGGGATGTTATGCTTCCTCTCCTTCATTTTCACTGGTGTGATTACTTTCTTCCTCTTCACCGGTGTGGTGACTTCTTTCTTCTTCACTGGTATGGTGACTTCCTTCTTCTTCACTAGTGTGATGGCTTCCTTCTTTTTCACCAGTGTGATGACTTCCTTCTTCTCCACTGGTGTGGTGACTTTCTTCTTCTTCCCGATCTCCTTATTCTTCATCAATGTGATGACTTCCTTCTTCGAGTTTCAGGGGTTGTTCATCTTCCAAACTGGAAAATTCTAAGGGTTGGCTGCTACTACCCTGAAGACTTCCTATCATTCCCCTACTTCTCCTAATCCTAGAGGACTGTTTGCGCTTTAAAGGTTTTGTTACTGTGCTAGTAACTCTTTTACATTTTGGGGCAGGTAGAGTTGTTCCTCTGTCAATTGAGAATATCAATTCTTCCCAACTAGTCTGCTGTTGGGAAAGACTGTAACTTACTATAAATCAGATTAAATAATGATGGCTTACCACCGATGCTATATGACGAGACTTTCTTATGCTCCGAGAAACATCATGCAATAAGAAATTTAAATATGTAGGCAGGTTTACAGTACATTTTTGTTTTAATACTGCTAATAACTTAAGGCGGCATGGTCTTACCACATCCTTTCTTCCATCGCATGTGATGTAGCTCTATACTACTTTCGCCAATTCTTTCCATGGTTATCCCAAAGTTGTTGGTTTAACTCCTTTCTGTTTGACGACCAAGGTTTGCCCTTTGTCCTGAAAAAGATTCATGGATTCTTGAAGTTTCACTTTTTTATGGGTCCATATGGGTCCTTCCGCAGGCAGACGAGATACCTCGGCGATTATTGTGTCTGTTACTGTTATTTTCCTACCTCTAACCATGGAATATCCTTCCTGAAAGTTCTGCAAAAATTCAATGGCTACCGTTTCATGCGGTTGCTGCAGTTGTGTGCGATAGGTAATCCATCCTACTCTCTCCAGAATTTCGCATGCAGCATTGGAAACTGCTAGCACCTGTGGCTCACTACATATTTCTCGTTCTCCCATTCTGTCTGCACACTGTTAATTCTTCACAAACACATAGAGATGTAATGGAACAACACCTTGTGTATATCGACACAATACCATTAAACTCTTGTTGTTTCCGAGAATTTGATGAACATAGGGATTTAATTCGCATGCATGCATTAAAAGGCATCCGCACCCACCGTGAAAGATAATAGGTCATCCTCGACCGTCGAATAGAAGAGTAATGTACTGCACAACAATTGTACAACATTGAAAGGCATACATACTTATGATATGATCAAAAAATTATCACATTACTAATATCGATGCATATTTTGAAATCGTGAGTAGATATGGAAACGTTATGTAATGATTTTGAACATAAGGGAAAAGGACAGCTGATGTAAAAAGTACTTATGCGGTCATTATCCACATAAACTATTATGATTGATTTATAAATAAATTTCATGCATAATAGGTTCCGAGCAAAGGGTTTAGGATCATATTCTCATTTGATATTAGATAAAGATATAAGAAAAGGGTTTAATATTACTATTGATTTGTGAAAAATATGATTCCATTTCCATCAGTAGAGCTCTGTTGCCCACAGGTGTCTATAACCTTAACAAAGTTGCTTTCTCACCCTTGGAACTGTTATCCTTTATTTATGCATAGGGAAGTGCTGTGTGATGTCATGATGGAGGCCACTGTGCTGGCTTGGGAACCAGATGAATCACAATGCCATTCACCAGGACGGAGTGAAAGGTGGATAGGTCGGCTCGTGATGAGACCCCCTTGTCCCAAGGACTTTTTATTTTTTCTGAGTTGTCCATTGGATCATATCCCTCGTGTGGTGGCCATAGTGGGAATGCCACTTCACTGATTCCTTATGATCATGGTAGGGTGGCTCTTGATGAGACCCCCTATCCTACATTTGCCACATAATAGTATTGTTAGTAATCATATATAGATATTTTTTTCTTTCTTTTCTTATAACACTTCCCTACTTATATATAGAGGATGCCTCAACACTCCTTAAGAGTAGGGATGGTGGAAGAAGTCTGAACATATCAATAGAGAAAATATGCCCTTATTCTTATTCAATAAATAAAAATAAAAAAATATTTATGAAGATTTAGGTAGGAACCAACATGATAAAGATAACCGATCATATTAATTTTAGTGATAATAAAGACAGCAAAGTGATGTAGGTGGTTGTGTCTTTTCCCTTTTTTTTCTTATCACTACAAAACAATTTCTTAAAAATGACAATTTCTCTTGATTTGCTGATTCCAATAACCTCTAATTTGTGTGCTCTTGCATAAGTTTCATGTTTGCCTTTAAAAAAAAAAATCATGAAGAATTCACCAAAAATCCTCAAAATGTTTCTAAAACAAGAAAAATGCACTCAAAAAGTGTTGTTCCTTAGATGGAACATCTGTTATTCCTTAAAAGGAACAACAAAAACAATCTATGAAAATGTTGTTTCTTTCAAAAGGAAAAATGAAAACAATCAACAAAAATGTTGTTCCTTTGGAAAGGAACAACAAAAACAATAAGCGGAAATGTTGATCCTTTCAAAAGGAACGGCAAAAAAAATCGGCAAAAATTGTTGTTCCTTTAGAAAGGAACAACAAAAACAAGCGGAAGAAATGTTGTTCCTTTGGAAAGGAACAACAAAAATAGGCAGAAAGACTATTGTTCCTTTAGAAAAGAACAAAAAAAACAATTTGCGAAAAGTGTTGTTCCTTTGGAAAGGAACAGCAAAAACAAGTGGGAAAAATGTTGTTCCTTTGGAAAGGAACAGCAAAAAAACAGGTGGAAAAATTGTTGTTCCTTTGGGAAGAAACAACAAAAATTGTTGTTCCTTTGGAAAGAAACAACAAAAACTGCTATTCCTTTGGAAAGGAACAGCAAAAAAACACTCGGCAAAAACTACTGTTCCTTTCTAAAGGAATAGCAAAAATTGTTGTCCCTTTGGAAAGAAACAACAAAAACTCACTGCAAAAACTATTGTTCCTTTTTAAAGGAATAGCAAATACACACGGAAAAAACTGTTGTTTCTTTTTAAAGGAACAGCAAAAATAAAGACACAAACGCATTGTTTCTTAAAAGGAACTATTGTTGTTCCTAAAAAGGAACAACAGTTGTTCCTTAAAAGGAACAACTTGAGAAATAAACACTATACAAAAAAACAAGCAAAGTAAAAAGAAAAGCTTATGTACAGGTTTCAAAGTAAAAGAATATTTCAATGAATGGTTACTAAGGAGGAGTTATCTCTCTCAGCAAGAATCTGCATGGTAGAATCTTCCCGTAATTACTGGTAAAAGGATTCCTGATTAAGCAGTTTATGGTAAAGTCGTACTCGATGACCATTTACTTTGAAAGAGTGTCCAGATCCATCAATGGTAGTTAATGTGATGGTTCCATTGTCATGCGATTTTTGTATCTCATGGGGTCCAAGCCATCGTGTCTAGAGTTTCCCTGGGAAATCCTGAAACCTGGAGTCATATATGAGTGTCCAATCTCCTTCGTAGAATATTTTCTGTTTAATGAGGGCGTCGTGCCATTTTTCTCTTTGCTATTGAATTAATGCAGTGTGTTGAAGAGCTGAGAGCATAATTTCATCTAACTCATTGATTTGTTATAATCTTCTGACCTGGGCTTCATTTAAGTCTAAACCCACCTCTTGGGCTGTTCTTAATGCCTGAATTTCAAATTCTATTGGAAAGATGGGTTCTTTTCCAAATACCAATTGATATGGTGAATACCCAGTGGTATTTCTCCATGTTGTTCGGTACGCCCACAAGGCTTCTGGAAATCTATAAGCCTAGTCACGTTTATGTGATGCAACTATTTTTGTAAGTATAGATTCTATCACTTTATTCGTGCTCTCTACCTAGCCATTTTCCTGTGGGTGGTATGGGGTTGCGATTTTGTGCTAAATGTGGTAATTTTCTAGTGTTGCAGCGATCTTGTTACCTACAAATTGCGGTCCTCCATTTGTAATTACGTCCCTTAGGAGGCCATATCACACAAATATTTGGAAAAGGAATTGTATTACAGAGTCCTTTGTAGCTCTTGAAAGTGCCTCTGCTTCAACCCATTTAGTAACATACTATGTTACGACTAGTATGTATGTTTTTTGATTTGATGGTGGGTTAATAAGACCAAAAAAATCAAGTGCCCAGCATTCGAATGGATCAATTACTAACTGTGGATTCAAAGGCATTTCATTGGACAGTCCAGGGTGACATGCCCGTTGGCAACTATCACAGGCCTGTACAAACTTTTTAGCATCTTTAAAAATTGTAGGCCAGTAATAGCCTGTTTGTAAAACCTTGTGACCAGTCCTACGATCTGCAAAATGTCTGCCACACGGCCCATTGTGGCATGCTTTCAGAATATCAAATATTTCATCCTCTTGGATGCATCTCCTAATGTGCATATCCGCTCCTGTATGAAATAGGTAGCCCCCAATCCAAGAGAATCGAGTACTATGCTGTACTATCTATTTTCGTTCATTGGGCATTAGATGCTTAGGTGATTTACCTACTTCTAAATAATTTGCAACATCAGCATACCATGGGGTTCTAGTAGTAATAGCAAACAAATTTTCATCTGGGAAGTGATCTTCGACTTCTGTTGCATCTGTTGGTTTTGGCATTCGTGACAGAAAATCAACTACAGGGTTCTCTTTTCCAGGTCGATCCTTTATTGTGATATCGAACTCCTACAATAGAATCAACCATCTTGTTACTCTACCATTTGTAACAAGTTTATTTGCTAAAAATTTTATGGAAGAGTGATATGTATATAAAACTATAGGATACCTAGTTATATAATGTCTAAATTTATTTACAGCATGTATTACAACTAAAAATTCTTTCTCAGTCACAATATAGTTTAATTCACCAGGAGATAGATTTTTGCTAATATAATAAATTGCATATGGTTTTTTATCTTCTTCCTGCCCAAGGACTACTCCAATAGCTGTGTTTGAGGCATCATATGAAATTTGGAATGGCAAATCCCAATTTGGGCCCCTTAACACAGGGGATGTTGATAGAAGCTTTTTGAGATCCTCAAAAGCATGGTCACATTTATCTGTCCAAATAAAATCAACATTACCTATTAATTCATATAAAGGTGCAGCTACTCGAGAATAATTCTCTATAAATCTTCTATAATAACCAAAAAATCCGAGAAAGCTGCGTACCTCTGTTTGTGTGGTAGGAGTAGAACAAAATTATCTAAATTTTACCTAGATCTACCTGTATTCCAGCTGCTAAGATATAATGACCTAGGATGAGTCCCTCGATCATCATCATGTGACACTTTTCATGGCTTAAGAAGAGCCTAGTGTCAATACATCTTTGTAACACCTTTTCCAAAGTTTCTAATGCTAGCTGAAAATCATCTCCATAAGGTGTGAAATCATCCATATATACTTTGAGTCCTTCATTTATTAAATCTGAAAATATGCTGAGACTGACCCTCTGAAATGTAGCAGGGGCATTGCATAGGCCAAAGGGTAAAAATCTGTAAGCAAATGTCCGCCAAGGATAGGTAAAAGTATTTTTGTCTTGGTCTTCAGGGGCAATCTGAATTTCATTGTATCCACGGAAGCCATCTAGGAAAGAAAAGAATTTCTTTCCTGCTAATGTATCTAGTACTTGGTCAATGAAAGGAGGGGGAAAGTGGTCTTTATGGGTTGCTTTGTTTAGTTCTCTGTAGTCTACACATATCCTCCACTTTCTGTTCTTCTTTAGCACCACTACTAATGGAGAGACCCACTTACTATCAGATATTGGGTATATACAGTTGACATCCAACAGTTTTTGTAATTCAGCTTTCACAATATCCTTAAGATGAGGGTTTAATATTTTTTGGGGTTGGCAAATGGGTCTAGCATACTTATCTGTATAAATGTGGTGCATACATAACTGGGGGTCAATTCCCTTCATGTCTAGACAATCCCATGCAAAAGCTCCCTTATATTTTTTTAGTAGTTGGACCGTCTTCTTTTCTTGTTCAACAGTCAAGTTTTTGTTAATGTTTAAGGTTTTTCCTAGCTCAATTTCTATAATTTTTCTATTGTAAACAGAAGTGGTGGGTATTGATTGATCATGAATGTCTTTCAGGGGATCTTCTTCTTCTTTATTATCAAATTCTGTCTTGATCATGTTACATTGCAAATGGGATCTGATTTTTGGTTTATTGATCAAATTGTTAATAATGTCATCCTCTGTTTGGTCTTTAAAGTCGAGTGCATCTTCTATGGTTAATGGTGATCTTATGTTTTCCATGAGGTATGATACAGGTTGTTTCCTTGTTTTTATTATTGATAGGCTTGGCTGGGCTGGGGGATATAAAGCTAAATTCTTGACATAGTTCCCTCTAGTTATAGTCATGCTACCTTGTCGACAACCAATGTAAGCATCGACAGTTTCCAGCCAAGGTCTACCTAGGATCAACGGGTGTCCATCTAGCCAGTTTTTGGGGTTGATAATCAGGAAGTCAGTAGGGTACTCCCAGGAGTCTACAGATACCATTACATCATGTAATGTGCCTTCTGGCTTGACTACCGATCGGTTAGCCAATTACAATAAGGTTGTTGTTGGATCTAACAATGTAATGCCAAGTTTTTGACAAGTGGTGGTTGTTAGAATATTAATTGCAGCTCCCAAATCAACTAGGGAATTTGGAAATGATTATCTATTGATTTTCACTATCACTATAGGATTTTCTGGTTCCTCATACTTTATAGGTGCTTCCATTCCTGATAATAAGTTAGATAGAGTGCCGACTACTTGGACAGTTGGGTTAGTTGTTATTATCCTCTTGGGCATCCTTATACATAGTTCTTTGATGGTTTTTGCATAAATAGGGATGTCTTGGATAGCTTGGAGGAGAGGGATTTTTATACACAATTTTTTCAGTTCTCCCAGAAGATCAAAATCAGGATATTCTATTGGGCGAGGTATGATTAATCGTTCTGGGAATGGTGGAGAAGAGGTGGTTCCTTTCTCCTGAGTTTTTTGTTTAACCACATTCTCCTTGTGCACTGTTTGTTCTACAGGTAACGGGTCTTCAACTTGAACATTTTTGTCTCCCTCTATTTCTATTATGCGCCCAGATCTTAGTTGAAGGTCATTGCACTCCCTTAATTCAGTTTCTAGTTCTGGTGGTTCCATTATTTAAACAGACTGAACCGGCCTATTATTAGGGTTTGGGTTGGGTTGGGTTGGGATTTGTGGTCTCAGGTTGGTACGGGGGTTTTGTGGCAATGTATAAGGTGCTCGTAGTGTAGGTTGAGGGAGGGGGATAATTCCAGCTGGCTGATTTGTCGATCTTTTCCAGTTCAACTGCTAGGTCTGACTCTGCGAAGTGGAGGGGGACAATTGTGTTGGATAAGTATTATTTTTCAAAAATGGTGGATAGTAAGGAAAGTTTGGCCAATTGGTTTGATTTGTTTGATTTGGCCATGGTGATGTAGGAAATGGCTATTGTGACCAATTGGGGAAAGGTGGTTGATCTGGCCACATTCCATTATATTGCTGAGCATTATACTGAGGAGACTAAAAGAAGAGGATGGATCAATTGGCATACCTCTCTGTCGTGGCTGCCATTGTCGGCGTTGATTGAGTAGGCATACCAATTTTGATTCTTCTTCCGCCTCCTTGTAGACTTCTTTCAATCCAAGGAGTGAGGGGCAACCTTCTATGGAGTGATCTTTTGTGCAGATAGCACAGACTTTGACTATATCCAACGAGCACTCTTTATGGCTGTGTTTCTTTCTACATTTAGGGCAGAATATTGCCAGATTTTGTTCTGCCTCTACTTGCTTTTGTTTGGCTTGCATAATGTCGAACTGCGTTGTCATATTCCCTAGAATATCAATTTTAAAATCTTCTGGTAGATTTCCAATTTCTGCGCGGGTTATACTTTCGCCAGAGGTCTTACTATCCCTTGTGATCATATCACGTTCTGCTGACTTTAGCCTTGTGCTGCCTCTCGAACTCCTGATACATAAATCAATAATGTCAGCAAAACTTTCCTTATATATATCACCTTTGCCCATGATGTTTAATGTTTCAACCCATTTTTCCTTCATCCCTTTAATTAATTTAGTTTTTAACACATTATCAGGTAAGGGTAAAGATGCATAAGGTGATCTCGAGAGGTTGTATTGAAAGCATTCTACATATTCCTCAAGTGTTTCATTAGGTTTTGCTTTCATCTGAAATATTTTGTCTTTTAATTCCCTAGACCTACAATAATCCTAATATTTCTTTAGAAACACAGCTTTCATCTAATCCCAGTCATTTATAACACCTCCACCTAACCCCATAAACCATCGTAAAGCTACTCCTTTTAATGTGGAGGGAAATAATTTTAGCTTTTGGGGTTCGGTGGTATAATCATACCCTCAGCATAATACATTGAATTCAAACAGAAATGCATCTGGATCTTCTGATGTTAACCCATGAAATGTAGGAATATGTTGGAGGGGAATGGCCTTCATAGGTGCATTAACTGCAGTGTCCACAATGGGATATTGCAGTGTGGAAGTTTGAGGGGTTTGTTGGTTCTGGTTCTGGGCCATTTGATCAAATATGTGCCAATATCCTTCTGGGATTTCTAGGGAATTATTCTTAGGCTGACTAGAAGGAATAGGAATGACCTTGACAACACTCCCTTGATCTGGAATAATGAGTGTTCCTTGCTGACCTACTATCTGAGGAGATTCAGGTCCTTTAGCTTTGTTTTGAATGATGTTGATAACACTTCCCTTATCTGGGCTTCTCACTGTTTGGATTACTTCAAGAGGAGATTTTTGTTTTTCTATTTCCCCTATTTCTCCTCCTCCTTCGCGGAGATTACTAGAGTTCCCTTCTTGCAAAGAAATTAGGCGAGAATTCTCAATTTCTTGGGAGTTTTGCTCAATTTCTTCTGTTTGGCTATGGACCTTAGCAAAGGCTACAGATGGTGACTCTGTGGCCTAAAGGGAACAAGTAGGTTTTCTAGAAGTAAATTTTCTAGGTCCTACTGATGGCTGAGATTCGGCGTTCTTTATGATTTCGTCAATGAAAGTTGTTCGCCCAAGGGTCACTGGTCCCTTAGGTTTTTCGGGTTTAGGAGGAATTTTGTTCTATTTAGGTTTTCTATTCATTCAAAAAAACACAAGCATTCCTTCCTACCTAGAAATCTTACTCAATTCTGCTGTGAAGCAGGCCGATGAACAAGTATGTTCCTTGCTCGGTACGCAGGTTCTTACCTTCCGTTTTTAATACCCAGTTCTTCCCTATCAGAAAAAAATCAAATATGCATCACTCTTTCTAAATGGCATCCACTCTCCCCGGTAACGGCACCAAAATGTTGAGGTATAAAAGGTGTCTGTTGAACACTTATTTATCCTACATTAATTATCAATCTAGGTACGATTTTTTATTTCAAGAGTGTACTCTGTCTAAGGCTGCAATTCAATCTAAGAGTAATGCATTGCAATATGTAGTACATCGTTGTAAATACAAGAGTAAACGAATGCTTGAAAATGAAATCTAACTACAATGACATGAAATTAAATGCTTTGAAATCCAATCATTCACTCTGCAATCATCAGTAAAGGATGCAGTAGTGATAACTCTTTCCTTTAGCAACTGATGTAATTGAAATCAAATGAAAACAAGATAGTTAATCTGAGAACAATGATAGCAATAACTAGATGTCCTTTACAATTGATGATATTGCATTAAAACAATTAAATGGAAATGGAAATTGAACTAAATCACTAATGCTACTGATGAAAGTAAACTAGGCAAGCTCTTAAAAGAAAAACAACTCTTTACAGGAATGAAATAGACTGTAAACTAACTAACTGAAATGAACAACAAATCTGGAATTGAAGAGAAATAGACATGAACAGCACACTCTAACTACTGGAATTTAACAACAGTTCTATCTAATGGGATTTGAAAAAAAAAACTCTATTGAAACGCAAATCCTATTGAACAGTAAACTGAACGGAACAGTGAATGGATTGGAACAGCGACTGCAATAGAACAACAACTGTTGAACAGTGTAGCTCTGAAGCATAACAAGATAGGTTATACAAAGATTAAGATTCTTGTTAAATTAGAAAGGAACGGCAACACAATTCACCAATATAACACACCAATATTATGAAGAAATTAAGTAGTAAACCATTAAACTTGAAAGTTGTAATGAAAATGAATGCAAACCGTCACACAACGATAATTGAAAGATAATAATACAAACAACAGATAGATCCACTAGGGTCGGGCCCTTAGCCACCAGTGAAGCACCGCTGGGTTGCTCCAGAATCAATAAATGGAACGACAACTAGATCATGTATTAATCGGGAATATAAACATTACAACAGTCGCTCGCTCTCTGATCACGAGAGTCAATGAGAAATTACATAGTTACAAAAGGAGTTTCAATAATAATCGTTCTCCCCTTTTATTTCTACAGGCACTATGTTTTATAACAATTCGGCAGACAATACAAGAAACAACGATAGAATTTGAACAATGATCCCTCAGGATTGAAAGATCCTGAGGGATTTGCTCCCTTTTCTTCTTTTAGCTAATGCTTGGTCTTCTTAAGCTGTAGCCGTGTTGTTCCCTGCCTTACTTTTAGCTGTGCATTCTGATTTCATCCTTTCTGTCTGGATACGGCCCTTTGCTGGAGGAACAGTAGTTATTCATGTTTTAGCTTTGCCTTTCGAATGGTGGTTTCCCACTTCAAGTGTTTCCTGTTGAGAATAAAAGACAAAATTTAGCCAATTTTCACAATAAACATTAATCTTTGAAATTATATCATAGTCCTTCAATATATCATCTTTCTAGCATAAAAAGAGTTATGTTTAAAGGAAAAAGGTAAATAAATACATGGTGAATTCATACATTTTCCAATGCTCAACACCTGCTCGCCATGCACACTCTCACTGTCTCCTACCTCTTCTACATGCACTGAATTTCCAGGTATTTCTAAAAAAATCTAGTGTCTAGACATTGTGTAATAAACTCCAGTTATTCATGCAATTCCAGTAAAGGATCGTAGTAATAATTTTATAGAAGGATAAGAAGAAAAAAAATGATAAATACATCCAAAAGGACCACAAAATTCCTAGTTTTTCATATGGAAATAACAATAACACATTATTTTGTATTAAACCTAGTTACTTAAATGAAATTAGCAATATTACAACACTATGGCCATACAAGCCAACATTTAACTAAAAACAAATATATACATTTCTATATCCAATACACGCTTTTTTCATTATACAATACTCATTTCGGGAAATTTTCTCCCTCTTAATATTAAGGCTCATTCATAGAAAATTAAAACTAGTTTGAAATCATCCCATAACCATATATAGCACAGGGTTGTACCCAAAAATTATGGTATGAACGTATGCAACAGGGGTTGGAAAACATCAAGACTAGCACCGACCAGTAAAGCCACAAAAATGGTTAGTGTTTGAAGATGGGGCTAGTGTCTAGTACAGTGTCAAGATCAAAGGCAATAAGATTATAATCCTAGGGATAAATTTCCCCTATTTATGACAATAGAAAAATATGACCTGAATGAGTCTCATTTTCATATTGAAATATTTTAACAGTTTCATTGCAATGTGCGTAATATAAATAGCTTTCCCATAGAAGGATAAGGTGCCCTCCCTGCCGAACTCTAGACTATTCTGGCACCCTGACTACTTTATCTTACAAAGCTTATTTTTTACATCTTCCTCCTTATTCTTTGAGAGATATAGAGTTTTTTTATAGTCCATCGGAGCAACATCCCAAGATAGTACCACAAGGCAGGGAATTCTTACTGCTTACAGTCAAACAGTCAGTTAGACCTAAAGTATTTGTATTTGAATGGTTTAAGCCTATTCCACTGCCAGGGGCAGCCCTCAACTAGGATTGTTTGGGCAGTAATTTCATAGCTTTTTTTATTTCCTAATCTTGTTTTCATATTGTCTTGCTTGTAGGCATGGTGCATATATTTTTTCACTGATTTCTCGATAAAGGAGCAAGCCATATATACAATACAATCAGATAAAGTGAGATCACTTTAAGTGGGTATTTTCCTCAGTTTCATTTTGTTTCTATCTATATTTCTTTCACTATTTATTATTTACATCTTAACTAAGATTGTTTACTCTTATTACCTCTATATCTTACTTCATTAATGATCACACCTTTCTACTCTTTAAAGAAAACAATAAATTGAGATCATGGTTTCTTTGTCTTGGAAGGAAACTATGGAGATGCATGTATACATTAAAATGAACCCCCCTTTTTCCAACTATTATATCACTACAAACTCCATTGACAATTTTATTGCATCTGTTTTTCATGTTATACATAAAATTGTGAATGAAGACAACACAAGAAGAACAAAAATATACTGACAAAACAAGTATCGGTATTAGTGTTGTAATGTCTATCAGACTTCGCGTAGATTGTATTATATTCCCTTGTACTTTAGATTTTGAAATTTTCACCTAACACTACATCCACCTTAAGTAGTAATTCAGATTTTTTAAATCTTGTCTATTGTTACCCACCACCATTGTGTAATCCAATAGATATACAATATAATATAGAGTGTACATCATATATAGTTGCAGAAATATCCTTTCGTATGTGAGTATTTGCATCATTGTCCAACATTGCAGATATCGAATCCAGTGTTATGATTTATATGAAGGGGTTTGGAAAATTATCAATACCAACCCAAAATGTGTGGCAGTAAACCATTTTTCAAATACCATTGACACCAAAAACTTGAATTAATGTACTAATATATTGTTTAAATATATCTAATCACCATAATTTTTGGAATATAACAAAATTTTATTTTATATTACATCGGATGATCATTTGTGTTTTGTATTTTTAACACCATACACCTGATATTATGGAGACTCAAGATGAGGTCTAAAAGCCAGATACTCTCCAGCCCTATAGGTGGAACATTGGACCTGGTTGTTAGGGGAACCATATACATGTCATTTCTATGTCATTTATCCCATAAAATTTAACGCAAACCATGTACATGTCATTTCTCCCATAAAATTAAGGCAAACCATGTATATGTCATTTCTCCCATAAACTTCAATTTAATATATATTTAAGGAAAATGCTAGTGTTTTTTGAAACGATGTACATGTCATTTCTCCCATAAAATTTAAGGCATTTGCTAGTGTTTTGGGAACCATGTACATGTCATTTCTATGTCATTTCTCCCAAAAACTTTAAGGAAAACCATGTACATGTCATTTCTCGCATAAACTTAAGGAAAAATTTAAAGCAAACAATGTACATGTCATTTCTCCCATAAACTTTAAGGCATTTTATAGGCTTTGGGAACCATGTACATGTCATTTGTATTTCATTTCTCCTATAAAATTTAAGGGAAACATTAAGGAAAATCATTTACATGTCATTTCTCCCATAAAATTAAGGCAAACTTTAAGGCTTACCATGTACATGTCATTTCTCTCATAAACATTAATTTAATATTTTTTTAAGGAAAATGTTAGTGTTTTTTGAAACCATGTACATGTCATTTCTCCCATAGAATTTAAGGCATTTGCTAGTGTTTTGGGAACCATGTACATGTCATTTCTATGTCATTTCTCCCATAAAATTTAAGGAAAACCATGTACATTTCATTTCTCCCATAAAATTTAAGGAATTTTCTAGTGTTTTGAGAACCGTGTACATGTCATTTCTATGTCATTTATCCCATAAAATTTAAAGAAAACTTTAAGGCAAACCATGTACATGTCATTTTTCGTATAAACTCAAGGAAAACTTTAAGGCATGCCATTTCTGTCATTTCTCCCATAAAATTTAAGACAAGCTTTAAGGAAAACCATGTACATGTCATTTCTCCCATAAACTCAAGGAAAACTTTAAGGCAAACCATGTACATGTCATTTCTCCCATAAACTTTAAGGAAAACCATGTACATTTCATTTCTCCCATAAACTTTAATTTAATATATTTTTAAGGAAAATGCTAGTGTTTTTGGAAACCATGTACATGTCATTTCTCCCATAAATTTTAAGACGTTTGCTAATGTTTTTGGAACCATGTACATGTCATTTATATTTAATTTCTCCCATAAAATTTGAGGCAAACCATGTACATGTCATTTCTCCCATAAACTTAAGGAAAACCATGTACATGTCATATATCCCATAAACTTTAAGGCCAACCATGTACATGTCATTTCTCCCCTAAACTTTAATTTAATATATTTATAAGGAAAATGCTAGTGTTTTTTGAAAGCATACAATATCATTTCTTCCATTTGCTAGTGCTTTTTGGAACCATGTACATGTCATTTGTATGTCATTTCTCCCATATACTTTAATTTAATATTTTTATAAGGAAAATGCTAGTGTTTTATGAAAACATACAATGCCATTTCTCCTATTTTCTAGTGTTTTTGGGAACCATGTACATGTAATTTCTATGTCATTTCTCCCATAAAATGTAAGGCAAACCATGTATATTTCATTTCTCCCATAAATTTTAAGGAAAACCATATACATGCTATTTCTCCCATAAAATTTAAGGCAAACCATGTACATGTCATTTCTCCCATAAAATTTAAGGCAAATCATGTACATGTCATTTATCCCATAAACTTTAAGGCAAACCATGTACATGTCATTTCTCCCATAAAATTTAAGGAAAACCATGTGTTGCCACTCAAAAATCGGAAAAGAAAAAATGACATTATTAAATGTCAAGTAGAAGGATTTACATGGCTGAGAAACATTTCAATATCTAAAAATTTTAAAAATCTCTAAGGTCAAGAGGAAAAAATAAATTTGTGCACCAGAGACATAGGAAAAATGTGCCTTGCGTGCATTTTTATTTTATAGGCGTGCTGGTTTGCACTGATTTTCCTCAAAAAATCGCAGGGTCTTGGGAGTGGCAGAAGTCACCATCCGGGACCACTTGACGGACTTCAGGAAATGATCCTCCACTTGAGGCTGCCCAAGGACAACCGCCTAAGCCACCTTGGGACCTCAAGTGAGGACACAAAGGAATCAAGTGGGCACACAAAGGAATCAACCCTCTTTCCTGGGTCACCCTATGTAAGTGTACCAAGAGAGGGTAGAAAGATTTGAATTTTCCTATAAATTGCCACCATGAGAAGAAAAAAATGAGAATTTTTTTTTATGTTGGCCAAATTGCTCATGAGCAAGCCAGCATTGTGTAATCTAGAGTAGCATTAGAGTGAGAGGATTCAGTTGTTGCCCACCCAACAACTTCAATCCTTTGGAGAAGAGAGTGGACTTTGCGACATCATCTCAAGGGTAAAAGCTTCCTTGCACTAGGTCTTAGAACTCCATAGTTATAAGGATCCTTTGGCAAGAGTGTATATTTTTATCTTTCTTTCTAATAGCAGTCAATAAGAGGGGACTTTGATTCCACCGTTTGCATTATTGTCTCAATTGACTCATTGTCAGTTTTATTTATTTATTTTAGTTTAGTTGTGTTTCTTCTCTCTATATGAAGCATACTACATTCCATAGTTTAGTGTGTTTTATATATATTAGCATGTGTTCACTAACTTGCTAACCATATTTTCTGCCTGTGACCATAGCTTGTAGGCTGCAACAATTCCCACCAAGCACCTGTGGATACATACACTTGTGCACCAAAACCACCACTACACCATGTACATGTCATTTCTCCCATTTAAGGAAAACCATGTACATATCATTTCTTCCATAAAAGTTAAGGCAAACCATGTACATGTAATTTCTTACATAAACTTTAAGGAAAACCATGTACATGTCATTTCTCCCATAAACTTTAAGGAAAACCATGTACATGTCATTTCTCCCATAAACTTTGAGGCAAACCATGTACATGTCATTTCTCCCATTAAATTTAAGGCAAACCATGTACATGTAATTTATCCCATAAACTTTAATTTAATATATTTTTAAGGAAAATTCCAGTGTTTTTGGAAACCATGTCCATGTCATTTCTCCCATAAACTTTAATTTAATAAATTTTTAGGGAAAATGCTAGTGCTTTTGGAAACCATGTGCATATCATTTCCCCCATAAACTTGTCATTTTCTAGTGTTTTTGGGAACCATGTACATGTCATTTCTCCCATAAACTTTAAGGGAAACCATGTACATGTCATTTCTCTCACAAAATTTAAGGCATTTGCAATAAAATTTAAGCCATTTGCAATAAATGTTCATTTAATATATTTTTAAGGAAAATGATAGTGTTTGTGGAAGCCATGTACATCTCATTTCTCCCATAAACTTTAAGGCATTTGATAGTGTTTTTGGAAACCATGTACATGTCATTTCTCCCATAAACTTGGCATTTGCTAGTGTTTTTTGGAACCATGTACATGTCATATCTCCCATAAACTTAAGGAAAATCATGTACATGCCATTTGTCCCATAAACGTTAAGGGATTTGCAATAAATTTTTATTTAATATATTTCTAAGGAAAATGCTAGTGTTTTTGGAAACCATGTACATGCCATTTATCCCATAAATTTTAAGGCATTTTCTAGTGTTTTTGGGAACCATGTACATGTCGTTTCTCCCATAAAATTTGGCATTTGCTAGTGTTTTTAGGAACCATGTACATGTCATTTTACCCATAAAATTTAAGGGAGACCATGTACTTGTTATTTCTCCCATGCATTTGCAATAAATGTTCATTTAATATATTTTATTGAAATTTTTTTTTCAGGGATCCAAAATCCCACTAAACATGGCTAAAAAATGGGCATTATGCATAGATGTTTCTTTCTATCCCAATCCATGGAAAGCAGTGATTACATATGTGCTTTGCAATATTGCAACTAACAAGGTCCTCCAAAGGAAAATGAATATACCCTGAAGAACAACAAACAATGAATCACATTATATTGCATTGATAGAAGGCTTGGGAACAACTAGGGAGTATGGATCAAATGGAATCATAGTTTTCACGAATTTTGAACTTTTGTACAACTAGATGAAAGACGTGTACCAAGTTAAGAAGGAGAGGCTAAAACAACTTCATGGAAAAGAAAAACATATTGTTAGAGAATTTCATTTTTTTAGTATACGACATTGTGAAAATGTTAATAAGATGTCTAGTGATCTATTGTTTGGGGCAATGCCAATTCAAGATTCATATGTCTAAGATGAATTATTATTATACAAGGACTTTGACAATTTTTTTTTTAATTGAGTTTTACACATCAATTTGTGCTTTGAAAGTTGTGTTTTACATAATTTTTTTTTGTGCTCAACATTTGTGTACTAAATTACATTAATTTTTTGAATTCTTTTGATTTTATTTTAAATAGTAATTTTAAAAATAATTGTAAATTTCCACTGTAGATATCCATATATATATATATATATATATCATAGAGGATGAAAGACGAACATCAGTAGAATCCCATGCCTCTACGAGAGAGGAGGATCATGGATCGAGGGATGTTCATGGTATTTATATTAAATGTGCATGTTTTTAAATGAAATTTGAATTTATATAATATTAACTCCTTACATACATGTATAAATGTGGAATTGATTTTTTTATTGAATATATATATAATTTTATCCCCATGTACATATATGTATTTTTTTTGTCAATTTTGTGAATTAAATTAGTTTTTAATAATTTTTTTTTTTTTTTTTAGGAGTTAGGAGGACAAGAGTATTTACTCCATTGCTGGAGCCTGGCCATGGTTCATGCAATCGTGGTATGGTTCACACAATTTAATCAATCATATGTACATGTATTTATATGTATGTATGTACTTTTGAATTGATTATAAATTCATATTTTGTATGAAGCTTCCCTCTCATCACATGAGGGTGGTGGTGGTACACATTCCCCTAGCAGCCAATCAATAGGTAGTGGCCAATTGCGTGAGGGTGGTGATATGCATTCCCCCGATGGCTAATAAATGGGTGGTCATGTTGGTTCTCAACCAAATGGTGGTCACTCTAGTTCTCAACGATCTCAGGGTGGGCATGATGTTGCCTAACCATATCGAGGTGGCCATTAATCTGAATATTATTTTCATTCAGTTATTAATTTGTTAAATTATTTATATAATTTTTTATGGTTAAATATCAAATTTGTACAAATTTGTTCACATGTTTTTTTTATCGATAAAAAATTTTATATATTGATGCAGAGGGTGAAAATATTTCTCGAAAAAGACGTAGGCCAAAACACATTTTTCAAGAATAAGGTTGTACACCTACCACAAATTATCTTTATCACATTTCCAATTTACCTTGGGAAACAAACATCCATCAATGCACATTAGAAAGGTGTCAACATATTTATTCAAAATTGAAGAAAGATTTTTTGTCTTTGAAACTCCTTTCTGAGAGTTGAGAAAGCTTAGAAATAGTTACTCGCTATTTAAGTACATTTGTAGATGTGTAAAAAATGATTGGGCCAACCACTGATAATTTTTTAGAAGTGATGAGGAAATGAAAGGAAACAGTTATGGGTCCCGATACATGGGAGGATGTTATACACAAAGTTACAACATAAATGGCCAGGTCTATGTTTAATTTCAAAGAAGGGCCGAAAATAAAGATGTTAAAGGTGCAATATTTCAATCACCCTGATATAGCTTGCATTTGTATAATAGGCACCTTGCTTCCTATGTAATATGTCCATCGAACGACGAGGTTCCTCTTTATTTTGCAAAATTATTTTATGCAGAATTAATTTTGAGAATGAAACCCAATTATAATGACCTTCCCTCTGATTTTTTTTAGTCTTGGGAAAGGTAAATTATGTGAGCATAGAGACGCTAAGCGTGATGCTGATTTTCCTCGCCCCAAGCCACCATTGGTAAGCTGACCTCTTCGAGTGGAAACTTTGCGGCCAGAGATGGATGCCATTTCTCAAATTAGTTGAGAAGCAAGGGATGCCATCACAGACAATATTAAGAGTGTACTTGGTGGAATTGATGTTTGTCGGAATCGATAAAGAGCATGAGAGAATGCACGTGCTAATTTTGTGTATCATACATATGATGAGATAGACAACATTAGTATTGAAGAGATCAGAACATATGCAAAGAATTATCGCAATAGTTGGCATGAATTAATTATTCATGAGGAAGAGGGCATGGGATCGGTATGTGTTAATGGTTAGGGTGAATATTTTAACATGTACAATTTGTAGTAAATACATATACATGTTTATTTGTATATGTTAATCTAAAAAAAATGTATCATATATGTGAACACCATTTGTAGTTAACACGCTTGATGAACGAAGATTTTAATATCATGGTCGAAGCTTGAGGTTCTCACAATCAAGATGATATGTTGGAAAATGTTAGTGTTTTTTAAGTGTTCATGATGTTGATGTACAATTATTTTAATATATTATTATATGAATATCATGATGACATATTTTTAAAATAAATAATTGTGTACACATGTACATGTATATAATTAAATGTTAACAAATTTTGATTACGTCTAATGTTTTCATAACGGAATTACCATCTTCTTTTCTATTAGGAGATGTGCCAAATACACCGTCACAAGTATGAACATTTTTTCACTTAAATATTTTTTTAAGTTATAAATTGAAGTGAAAGTTTGATTAAAAAATGACATCTATATGTTGAGTTATTTTAGAGTTTTAAAATTGTTGAATTTTTGGTTTGTGGAGATGATTTCTGTTCTTCAAGGACTCTAGTGATGGAGTGTATGATGGAGATAGGAACATCCACAAATTTTGAATAAGAAGTTTTCTAACTTTTTTTTTAATATTATTGCAAATTAGTTTATGCATTTTCATTTGAAATTTTTTAATATATATATATATATACACACACACACACTTGTACATGTATATTCTATAGTTTATTGTGGAGGATGTATTGATGGACGACCAACACAAGACAATGGAGAGGGAACTACATGAGGTATTGCATGATTTTTTTGTTTTCATTTTGATTTTTTGTATGAATTTATACATTCCCATTCAATTTTAAAACATTAAATTTTAATGTTTACATGTTGTGTATAGGTTCCCCATTCTTCAGAGGATAGCACTATGAGGCTCAGGGTGCTGCTGGAAAATACATTAGATCCATCTCTATTTTATTGATGATGCACATGTGCAACATTTAATTTGATTTATAGCCTTAAATTTACTTTCATATATAGAGCATTATTTATGCAGTCATATTTAATTTTCTATATAACTTGATACTTGTAACACTATACATTGTTATATATATTTACTTTTATTGTTCATGTGATATAAATTTTGGACATATTTTACATTTTGGATATAGTTGAACCACATTTAATTTTATCAAGAATGATTTTAAATTGTTTTTTTATTTGTTAAATATAAAATGAATCTAAATGGAAATTTCAAATTACAAAACACATGTATATTTTGGATAGTTGAACTACATTTGGCATGTGATCACATGTTGTGATATAATATTTTATTTTTAAAACTCAAGTTGTCATTTTATTTTTTAAATATAAAATGAATCTATATAGAAATTTAAAATTACAAAACACATTTATATTTTGGACAGTTGAACTAAATTTGGTATGTGATCACATGTTGTGATATAATGTTTTGTTTTTTAAGCTCAAATTGTCATTTTATTTGTTAAATATAAAATGAATCTAGATGTAAATTTCAAATTACATTTAACACATACATTGGTACATGTTATACATTTGAACATGTGTGAATGTTATATAATTTTAGGATGTCTATTATTTAGGTGATATTTAGGTACATTTTGCATGATCATACATGTCATTTAAAATAGTCATAGTTGGTTTTACATATTTAAGTTCATGAATATATGTAAAAATGATTTAATTACATGTTTGAATATATTTAAAAATTATTGAAGTACATTACATATCGATGTATATATCTAAAAACAATCATAAAATTCTAGGTGTTCATAGATGTGTCAAACAATCATAAAATTTTAAAATTGCATTACAACATATATCCAGTACACAACATTTCTCATTAATATACATATAAAAGGTACTTTTAGTTGATAGTACACTGGAAATTACAAAAAATGTACCACACATTTTGCATTCAAGAATGTATATTATAATTTTCTTAATAGATACATCTAAAACAAAATGGTGCGACTTAAAATTTGCATTATATCAACTATGATAGATACACAGATATGTACATTTTGCAATGATGACATTATGACAAACTGTACCAGAGAATGTATGAAATCGTTTAAGACTAGATAATCTACATGTGTATGTGTACACAAGTGTATAAATTACTCATGCGCATGTACCAAAACAATGTACATGTTCAAACACTTGTACATATAACATAAAATATACATAGTATAATAATTGTAAAACTTAAGAATATACAAAAAAAGGATAGTTCAATTTTTAGGTGAGTTCTGGAAGTTCTAAAATATGAATCTGAGGAGAATAAATTGTTGGGAAGTTCAATCAAAAAATTTCTAATGGAATTCCATCTTCAACGATCCATTCATGATCAGCTTTTGACATTTTTGATTTCTTAATTTTCAATTTTTTCTTTGATTAAACTTCTATCAACTTTATGTGTGTTGCACACACCAAGTGACTATATTGACAACTTATGACATCAGGTCCATTGTATTGAAAGTAAACAAAATTCTGACTTTGATGAGTTTTCTGGAAAAAATAACCTTTAAGTATAATAGACCCTTTGTCATATATAAACCCGTTATCATCATAGTTTTCCAATAATTTCTTCTTTCGTTCAGTGCAACCCATCAAATAATACTTCACATTTTCATCGTTGGTAGTAGGTGAAACTACAACAAGAACATCTCCTGCACAATAAAACAAACTTACATTTAAATTTAGATCATAATTAACATGAAAAATTAACTTTAAAATTAACATGTGTACTTGATTTTATTATCTATTTCTATATCTCTATCATTTGAAAGAAATTGAAATGTTACCTTCTCTAAGAAGATCAGGAACTCGATCACATTTAGATGATACTATAGTATCCTATGATTGCATTTTTTCAAAGTTTGCAATGAACATTTTCTTCTTTATTTAGTACTGTATGTTGTGAATCTTTTACGTACATTTTGTTTTCACAAACATCATTAGATTATGTGTTGTCTATGCAAACATGACAAAAATAAGAATATTTTTTTTTATCAAATGCAAACACATTTTTGTACAAATTTTTTTTAATTGAATGCAATTTTCAAGTCTGTTATAGCATCATTTTTCACCCTCATGTGATTCATGATTGTCTCTTTGGCCTTGGGCACCCATTCCCACAGACTTAAACAAACTTCATAAAAATCAGTGTTCAAAATCCCATACGCGGGTATGCCCAGACTTTTCCGCGTGTATACGCTAGTCCATACACACTTTTCCGCGTATGCCATTAAAATCATTAAAAAATATATAAAATTCCCTATTTTTGGGTTGGGTTGATGGTTACTCCAGTAGTTCAACCACCCCAGCACGTGGCCAACTGTTTCCAACATATTGAAACTACTTTGAGGGAGTATAAAAGCCCCTCACATGCATGGCCTAAGGGAGAGAGAAATTTATAGACATTATACTCTGTTGGAGCCCCAATTCAAGTCTGATTTCCCGTGCCTCCTGCACTTTCCCAGATTTTTTACAGGAAACCCTCATTTCCTAGAGATTTTCATTAGTTTATATGTCATCTCGTGTGCACAAGTCTTGAAAGTATCCTAGCGAGGCAAGGGCAGGACGGATCCAGACGACGGTCTGTTGGAAGATCATGGAAGGATTCAGGTGATCTCTCCACTTTTTATTGCTGTACATGTTGTTCATAATGAAGAAGAACCATCTTATTCCCGAATTCACGTGTGAATATCTGCTTGCATATGTGAAAAGATTGTTATCTAAGCATTTATTATTGTTTATATGATGTTTCACATGGATTACACTAACATTTAGGAGAAGTATATGCTATACAACTAGATTTCCGTGCATTTTCTTTCTTGATTTCCAGGTTGAAGAGGAAGAAGGGTTGCTGGGGGTTTGGACCCCGCAGGATCTACATCAAACGTAGGATTACGGGTGAGTTCTACTATCGATGTTATCTAGTTTTTAGTGTACAAGTGTGGTTGTGTGAGTCCTTCTTGAATAGCATGCTCTGATCTGTGGAAGTTTTGACCCAACAAACCTCTAGGGAGTTATTTCCCGAAACAAAGTCCCTTTTATTGTTTCAACGTCATCTCCAATCGATCTATCTACATCTTGGACCCCAATATGCCAAAAAAACATATATGGAAAATTCAAAAAACAATATAAATATGTTATTCAAAATACCATCAAAGATAATCATTACGATAAATAATGTTTAAAATTAGAAATCCAATAAAAATTAAATTATGTACATATTAAAGTTCTCTCTCTCTCTCTCTCTCTCTCTATATATATATATATATATATATATATATATATATATATATATATATATATATATATATATATATATATATATATATATATCTCTCTCTCTCTCTCTATATATATATATATATACCTTCGTACCTTCCTTGATCAGTTATTCTCATGGATTAGTGCATCAATGCACTATTGAACAACTTATTCAGCTGAGATAGGTTGGTTTGCAGAGAGTTCCATTTGATATCTTCGATGTGCTTGTTTTATACATGCCCCTGTACCATCATGTTGTCATTTTCCATGAACAGTCTCAAAGACATTCCAACAATGTTTAATGCAGGTTTTCATATGAAGATGACAAAACCAAAGAATGATCGTGAATATTTGAATTAACCTGTGCATCCATCTAACCATATCTAATGTTCGTTGAATTTTATTTCATGACTTTTCAATGAGTGATAAATCTTTTCAAAACAATGCTATACAAAATATGTATCATGTGTACGATCGTCACTGATATAAAAGTGATATTCTTTAATAACATGTCGATTTTCATTAGTTCTTTCTATATGATCAACATTTTGTTCATCATGTCAATATAGAATATGGATAAGCATGGAGACTTAGTCAGAATGAGAGTATTCACTCTATATTTCTTTTCGTGGAACAAATGTGTAGTTCTCTGTAAAATCAACTATCACTAGTACAATATGGCTAATTAGTTACTAAAAAATGACTAAATTTTGAATATAAATGACATTTTCTTAGTCGGTGACTAGTAGCAGCTAATTTACAATATCTTATAATGCGACCAACTTTTAGCTGTTTTTAGCTTAGTCATTAATTGGTTGTCTCAGTTTTATTGTCTAGTAGTATATAAATAGCCCTTAATTTGGATATTAATTTAGTCATGGATTTATTCATTAATTGTCACAATTAATAACCAAATATACAACAAAATATATTACTATGTGATCACCCGAGAAAACTAATTAATGACTAAAAAATATGACCAAAATGTTGGTCGTGTTATAAGATACTGTAAATTAGCTATTAATAGTCATATATATGCAAATTTTAATCATCGCTTGATACTAATTAATGACCAAAGAAATATGACCAAATTTTGGTCGTGTTATAAGATACTATAAATTAGCTACTAATAGTCATATATATGGAAAATTTAGTCATAATTTGTAATAACATATTTATCATTTGTACTAGTCATTTATCCTTTTTTGGTAGTTTTATATTCATTATATAAATGATGAATTTAGTAGCTTGTATTCATTTCATTTACATTCATTAATAACCATTATCAATGACTAATTTAGTCATATACTCATTTTATTTATGTTCATCATTAATCAATATAAACTAATAATTTAGAAGTTTTAGATTGATTTTGTTTGTTCACTATTAATAAACATAAATTAACTAGTATGTTGTTGCAACTAAATTATACAAATGCCATACACTGTGCATGCTCATCTAATATGAAAACACAAAATTGCATATGTTAATTACAATACTAAATAATATCAAGTGAAACTATAAATAATTTCAACCACATAAATCATATTATATGAAATGTCAAGTACTACAATATGATTTTCCTACTGAATATTGGTTGGACTACAATTTACACTTGAAATATTGTTTCGTCACTTCAAAAAATTATCATTGTGTTGTCAATGCATTGTAGGTGAATTCACCAACTCTAAAGACTTGATCATAACTCTCTATGTGTGTGTCTCATGCAAGATATTGTCTTTAAGGGTATCACTACGCAAATTCTCTTCCCTATCTATCTCTTTTCATTTTTCGCTCCAGTATTATTGTTCTCCTCTTTCTTCAATTCCTTCTTTTAACCATAAAAATAGAGCTCCTCTTCTGAAATGAAAGAAGATATAATGCAAAGTATAAGACATGAAATATGATGAACACTATAATATAAACGAAAGTATACTATAAAGGATTTATATGACATATATCTCAAAATCAGCTATGTCAATTCCATCAGAAAAGCAAGAAATGTGAACACGTTTTCTTTAGTTGGGGGATAGTGGCCACTATAGGGCTAGATGACCTGTATAAACAAAAAAAATAAAATGTCACAATAGAAAAATAACACCTTGGGAAATTAATAACAATCTTTCCATCTATGTTACAATCTAAAAAGATCAAGTAGTATATATCTTGTGAAAACAAATGGAAAGAAAAAGACAACTTATAATAAATAATGTATGAAAACTAGTTGGAAAATTACATCATAAAAGAAACAAAATCTTCTTTGGTTACCTATACATGTGGGTGGGTAACATGCCCCAATATGCCATGATCCTTAGGCTACAAAGGAACTAAAGCACATACTCAAACATATTAATTGATTGGTTGCATCTTGGCCCTGCCTCTCCTTTGTCAGTAAAAAAAACAAAAATAAATCCATCATTACGTAGTTGTACTCCATATTATTGTTTTCATATGTTATCTCCACATACCTACCAAAAATTTCATATATTCGAGACAACTGGCATTTTGGAATTGTTTCTAAAACTATGTCATTTATATCCCCTTCCAATGTATCTAACCAAATATACCCACCTGATTTTCTTCTTTCATATTCATTTACATCCTAAAAAGTATTCATTTCAAAAGCAAATATAACCCCAATATCTCCACATCCTAATGCTCATCAATATTTTCCATAAACCATAATAATTAATACTCTCTTATGATCAATGTTGTACAACAATGAAGCAACACAAAACTAAGTATTTGTATAAAAAAAAATGAATCTATTAATGGTCTAAAAAAAGCAATGCAACTACACAATGAATCTTAATTTCTATTGGTATAATGAAGCTTAATTTCTATTGGTAACTATACAAAATAGAAATGGATTTATCGGTATAAAACAAACAACAATTAAGCTATGAAAAACACTAAGTCAATCGATATCAATTCAAAACATAATGAGAAAAGGAGCAATGCATCATTCTCTACCATGTGTTATACCAAATAAAATGTTAAAAATAATAGAGGAAAAATATCTTCTTTAAAATGCATTTTAAGATGAATAAATGGATATTCATTTCCTTATATTTTATTTTAAGAAAATCTTGTAGACATTAAGACCTTGAAAATTATTAAGTCCACTTACACTATAAATGAGATCTAAATTACTTTCTCCATATGAAGTCCAACGAGGTTGGAACAACTCTCTAATTCCCTGACACAATTAATGATAATGTTAAAAATTTCAATAAAAGGATAAAAAAGGTAAATAAACGTGAATGTCAACTTTTAAAGGATAGAAAAGGTCAGGAAAAAAGGAGAGTTTCAACTTTTAATATAGACATTAATTATGAAGGTGGCAAACCCCTAAATCTTGATCTCTTATTCTTATCCCTGTGCGCCCAGAAACATCAAAAAAGTGCTCAAAATGTCACTAAAAATGACGAAAAAACTTAAAAACACCATACAATATAGCAAATGGATGAGGAGGACTCCCTCTATATTTTGATCTGGCTGGTGGTGAAAATGAAAATTTATTTACCACAGCTGAAACTTCATTTTTTCTTGAAAAGGGAGAAACGTAGTTCCCTGAAATGCTTTTGCATATGCTATGTAACTTTCTATATTAATAGATGGTTTGATTTTTTTCTGCGAAAAAAAAAAAAAACACCATACAATATGGATGGTGGCATTTATAAGATGTTTCAAATGCAAAAAAAAAAAAAAAACACCATACAATATGGATGGTGGCATTTATAAGATGTTTCACATGCATTTTTTCATTTTGAGGCATTTTGGGTACTAGGACATGGCCAAACTAGGAATTTCCTATAAAACTTGGAATTACAGCTAACATACTGAAATACATACTTCCCAAACATGTCTCTCACAAGAAATCACGATCTATCAAATATAAAGAAATACTTCACTAAATATTTATAGCTCAAGAACAATCATTCTCCCCACATTAGCACAATATGCAACATGCTAATCAAATTATATATGGCCAAAAATTTAGACCAAATTAAGTTGGGTGTGTGTTAAAATATTCCTACAATACTTTGTCTATGATTACATCCTCTTCAACTTTCTTCTGAAGTAACAAGGGAATCAAATATGGAGGAATATTGAGGCCTTATCCCTAGATTCTTATGTCATGAAGCTCAACTAGATCTATATCAAAATCCATAACATCCCAATGTTTAAGAGATATTAAAGTGGTTGCCTCTACTGACCCAGTCTCACACCATATGTCATATATGGAACTTTCCTTCTAGGTTTAGCCACACTAGAAAAAGAAAAAAACTTTTAGTGGAATTTCAAATGACTAGCAAAATGCCTCAATCCAAGCCACCAATGATTTTTTGAATTTTATTCCATATATCCCCACTTCTCTAATAGAAAATATGTCCCAAATTTTCCCTTCAAAAGAGGTCAAATCAAAATTACTTACCTAGGCCACTTCCTCATTAATTGAGGTCATAAAACTAGGAACTAGTCAAAATTCATTAGTAAACTAAATTAAAAGCTCCATTCAAGTACCATATATAGTTTTCTATGGGAAAGACACTCCTAATCAAGACAATCATGAAAGCAATGCTAGTGTACAACTACTCACTATTCCTTTCCCCATAGAAAACAACATAAGATATGATCAATGCTTTAGGATGGTATGAACACAAAGCAAAAGGGAATCTCTTAGCTTTGGGAATATTAATAAATATCTCAAAGCCAAATATATTTGAGATGTTATCAAGAGAAAAGGACTATGGGTTACACTCCTCTCAAAAATATAAATTTCCAACCTTCACCCTAACGATAAAGGACAGATTCAACAAGCACAAAACGTAAAAAAAATGTGGAGCAATCTAACATATGCCTCCAAATAAATACATCACCAACTACTTTGCAAAGTAAAATCAATCTAACGGGTTTCTAGGAGGATTCAATGGCTCAAGGAACTCTCTTGAAAATATTAGATAGCAAAGACAAGCAAAGAGATGGATAATAGAAAAGAACTATATAAAATGGTGATACTTAGCTATAAGAATAAGTCCCGCCAGAGCGATGACCAATACCTACGATTGTGGAACAAAGAAACAAAATCAAAAACACCTTTCCATACATAGTTCAGAAGGGTATTTATAGTTTGGTAGCAAAACCAAACCCAATAGAATAGGATAAACTGGAAGAGACAATAGGATTTGGACCTAAAGATCCATGTTCCTTTACATGGTATCCAAACACAAATCCCTACATATGAGTATCAAAGAAAAAAGAGAAGTGTACATTACCATGTTCCTAGTGAATAGATGAGGAAGAAAACAATATGCCACTCTCTTCTCACTTATTCTCTTTCCAAATCAGGAAAATATTTAGGGCTAAGAAATATAGAAAGCCAATGGGTGAAAATATCAATATATCACTAAGGAAAGGTTGCACGAAATCTTCACAAAGTTTGTTGAAAATTTGAAAAATCGCTGCAAACCATGGGAAAAAGGATCATAGACCCCAAGAAAGATATTGAAATCAATGATTACAAAATTTTGTATGAAAATTAAATGTTGAAATACCCCTATAAACTCAACAAACACAAAGAACTTTCATAAACATACCTTCATCCTATAGATGAATATCCCACATTATGATTTCTATGGCAAGGTGGACACGCAAAGAAGAACACATTTTCCTTTAAGCTATAGCACATTCACAAGTACGATGTTGAATTAAATGTGGCCCTACAACAGTTAAATGGGAAACCCATATATGGGGTGATATTGCTCTAGGAAAACTCTCAAGGGGACATTGGTGAGTTTGTAGATGTATTAAATCAACAAGAAAATATTAACTCAGAAAAGAATTATGATTTAATTATTGAGGGGTTTCTGCAGTTCTTTATATTATATCATTTCTTGGGATTCAACTGCGTTAAGAAAGTCATTCAACTATGACCATTTCCATGAGAGGTAGTCGTTACTGACTAATTTCTCATGATTTTTGAATAGTCCATTTAGCACTCATTGCATGGGTGATTCTCACAGGGGTGAAGAAGTGGGATTGAAACTAGTTAAATGAATCACATAGCATCAATCATCACTTCCGGGGCTTTCACCCGGTAACTAGGACTTCCCAGGTGATCACACATCGCAGAACTCCTCTGGCTCAAGTGCGCTTAACTGTGGATTTTACCCCACAATCAAGCCCATTTAGCTTTCTACCCCATTTTCAAAACCCTAGCAAGTATTGTGCCTCATTAACCATTTAGGTAGAGCTCCCTTTACTCTTTTGTATTTAAGTATTGACAGGTTTCCACAGTGATTTATATTATATCATTTTTTGGGATTCAACTGCATTAAGAAAGTCATTCAACTATGACCATTTCCATGAGAGGTAGTCGTAACTGACTAATTTATCATGATTTTTTAATAGTCCACTTAGAACTCATTGTGTCGGGTGATGTTCATAGGGGTGAAGAAGTGGAATTGAAACTACTGAAATGAATCACATAGCATCAATCATCACTATCGAGGCTTTCACCCGATAACCAAGACTTCCCGGGAGGTCACCCATCCCAGAATGCCTCTGGCTCAAGCACGTTTAACTGTGGATTTTTCCCCACAATCAAGCCCACTTACCTTGCTATCCCATTTGAAAAACCTTAGCAAGTATTGTGCCTCATGAACCATTCAGGTAGAGCTTACTTTACTCTTTTTTATTTAAGTATTGAGGGGTTTCCACAGTGCTTTATATTATATCATTTTTTGGGATTCAACTACGTTAAGAAAGTCATTCAACTATGACCATTTCCATTAAAGGTAGTCGTAACTAACTAATTTCTCATGATTTTTTAATATTCCACTTAGCACTCATTGCATCGGGTGATGATCACAGGGGTGAAGAAGTGGGATTGAAACTAGTGAAATGAATCACATAGCGTCAATCATCACTTATGGAGCTTTCGCCCAGTAACCAGGACTTTCCAGGAGGTCACCCATCCCAGAACTCCTCTGGCTCAAGTGTGCTTAACTGTGGATTTTTCCCCACAATCAAGCCCACTTAGCTTGCTACCCCATTTGCAAAACCTTAGCAAGTATTGTGCCTCATAAACCATTCAGGTAGAGCTCCCTTGAATCTTTTGTATTTAAGTATTGAGGGGTTTCCACAATGCTTTATATTATATCATTTTTTGGGATTCAACTGCATTCAGAAATTAATTCAACTATGACCGTTTACCTCTCATGGAAGTGATCATAGTTGAATGACTTTCTTAATGTAGTTGAATCCCAAAAAATGATATAATATAAAGCACTCTAGAAACCTCTCAATATGTAAATACAAAAGGGTAAAGGGAGCTATCCCTGAATGGTTCATGAGGCACAATAATTGCTATGGTTTTGCACATGGGGTAGCAATCTAAGTGGGCTTGATTGTGGGGAAAACTCCACAGTTATGCGCACTTGAGCCAAAGGAGTTCTAAGATGGGTGACCTACCGAGAAGTCCTGGTTACTGTGTGAAAGCCCTGGAAGTGATGATTGACGCTATGTGATTCATTTCACTAGTTTCAATCCCACTTCTTCACCCCTGTGAGCATCACTCGATGCAATGAGTGCTAAGTGGACTATTCAAAAATCATGCGAAATTAGTTAGTTATGACTACCTCTCATGGAAATGTTCATAGTTGAATGACTTTCTTAATGCAGTTGAATCCCAAAAAATGATATAATATAAAGCCTTATAATGTTCAACTCGTGCACCTATTCCAAAAAATATATAGTGTCTATGAATACATTAAGAGGTTCCATGTCTTTAAGTCAAAGGAGAAACTCTTCACATAATATCTAGTGCAAAATATCTACACCTTAAATCTATTGCCAACAATCCAAATTCGAGATAGAATGTTTGAATCCAATTCTTTGGACAAAGAAGTTTTTGTAGTTAGAAGTGAATGGTGATATTTATGGTATAAAGTGGAAGGATATGCATATGCTCAATGGGCCAAGGAAGAAAGAAACCTTGAAATATAATAACATAAAAATCCTAGTCATCATTGTGTCCAAAAACAAAATCCCTCAACTTCAAACCCTTCTTGTGAATGTTATCAGCTTTGTATAAGACGTGTGTTTTCAATCCTCATAAAATTTTGATGGTTGAATATATATTCCAATTAGAGGCTTCTATCTTGATACTTTTGAACACTTCCCATTCAACATCCCAATCCATAAACACATGGTGTAACTAATGGTGGAAGAAAATACCCTCAAAAATGACTTTGATGACATAGAGATTGGAATATGATTCTATTGTGTTGAGGTATTTTATAAATCCTTCTCAACAAACTCATATTTTAGGCCTTTCTAAGATATTGAAAACCTATATGGTGGCATTTCAGGAAATTCCCACAAAACTCCCACATAAAAAATATTTGTAACATGTTAATGAGCTTGACCACTAAAGGCTCCACACTTGTTCACCTTAAAAATATGGCCACTTCCAAAACATTGTGTTTCAAGGACCAAATTATTATTAGTACCATGCAAAAAAAAAACATTATTAACCCTAACATTAATATTAAATTATTAATATTAATATTAATAATATTATTATTGTTAAATCTAATATTCACATTAATATATTATAATATTAATATTATAAAATTTAATAAATTTAAATTAATACAATATTAAATTTGTTATATTATAATATAAATTAATATATCATGATATATATATATTAGCTCTAGATATATATGGGAGGGAAGAAAAAAGTCATGATAGAGTGGAGAAATAGGGGGAGTGGCAACAGAGAGATAAAGATAAACTAAAGGAGAGGGGAGAGGAGGAATTAAGAGAGAGAGAGGGAGTGGAGTGAGAGAGGTAGAGAAGGGTAACGAAAGGAGAGAGTGACAAAGAAGGGGAAATGGAGAGGGAGGTAGGAGAGAAAGGGAGAGAGAGCAAGGATGAGAGGAGGAGGACAGATGGACTTGGACAGGGAGGGACAGAGAGAGGGAAGAAAAAATGCATAGAGAGTGAGAAGTGGAGAGAGAGGGAGTGACAAGAAAAATATGGAGAGATATTGTATATGTTTAAGGGTGAGATAAAGAGACATAGAAGGAGTGATGGAGACAAGTGGGGAGAGAAGGAGAGAGAATGAGAAAGGGAGGGATATAGTAACATTGTTGGAGAGAGAGAGATAGAGTGATGTGGGAAGAGATATTATTGGAGGGAATAGAGAGAGAGAGAGGATTGAGTGGAAGAGAGAGAGAGAGAGAGAGAGAGAGAGAGAGAGAGAGATAGCGGCGGGGTTGGTTGGGCGCACATAGAGGGAGGCAGGAGAAAAAGGGAGAGAGATGACTTGAAAGAGAGGAAGAGAGTAATGAGGGAAGAGACAGAATTGTATGAGAGAGAGAGAGAGAGAGAGAGAGAGAGAGAGAGAGAGTTATGGGGGAAGATCGAGGAATCAAAATAGAGGCAAATTGAAAGAGAGGAGGAGAGGGGGGGGGAGATAAGATGAGAGAGGGATGGATAGAGATATGGAGTTGTAGGGGGGGAGAGGGCAGGGTAGAGAGGATTTGGATGGGGAGAGAGGGAGGAAAGAAGAAATACATAAAGAGTGAGTAGTTGAAAGAGAGAGGGAGTGACAAGGGGGAGATAGAGAGGGAGTATGTATGTTTGGAGTTGAGATAAATAGACAAACAAGGAGAGATGGAGAGAAGGAGAGATATATGCATATAGTAAGAGAGTTGGAAGGTGAAGATAGAGAGAGAAAGAGAGGTGTGAGATAAAGGAGTAGAGAGAGAGAGTGATGAGAGGTAGGGAAAGAGAGATGGAGATGGAGGGGGAGAGAGAGAAAGGTAAGAATAAAGACATAGAGAGTGAAAAGTGGAGAGAGAGAGAGAGAAGGAGTGATAAGGAATATCGAGAGAGAGCATGAGAGGATAGTAGGAGGGAGAGGGAGAAGGGGAGGGACTGATAGATAGATTGATTGGAGAAAGAGAGTGTAAATTTTGGGGTTGATATAGAGAGACAAAGGGAGATAAAGATATATATGGATGGTGAATATAAATAAGTGACAGATGGAGACAAGGGGGGAGGGAGAAAGAGATTGATAGATATGGAGTGAGAGAGTGTGTGCATTTCGAGGGGTGCGATAAAGAGACAAAGAAGGAGAGATGGAGGGAGATATAGATATAGATTGAAGGGGGAGAGAGCAAAGAAATTTTTTTGCACTGGATGCATTGATTTCAGTGTAGATGGTGATTCCTAATCCTATTTGATTGCTTGCACTAGATGCATTGATTTTAGTGTAGATGTTGATTTATAATGACATTTTATTACTTGCACTAGATTCATTGATTCCAATGTAAATTATTTCTAATTCTATTTGATTTTTTGAACTAAATGCATTGATTTCATTATAGATGGTGATTTCTAATCCTATTTGATTTCCTGCAATAGATGCATTAATTTCAATGTAGATGTTGATTCTAATTATATTTGATTGCGTGCACTAGATGCTTTGATTTCAATGTAGATGATTTATAATTCTATTTGATTGCTTGAACTAAATGCATTTCTTTTAGTGTAGATGGTGATTTCTAATCCTATTTGATTGTTGCACTAGATGCGTTAATTTCAGTGTAGATGTTGGTTTTTAATCATATTTTCCTACTTGCACTAGATACATTGATTTGAATGTGAATGTTGATTTCTAATCCTATCTGATTAATTACATTAGATGCATTGATTTTTTTTTGTAGTTTAGACTAATCGTAAACCCACGGGTTTCGAGTCGGTGACCTTGCAGATGGAGTGCCTTAACAGTGCACCCCATCACCGACTGCTCTACACCCGGTGGGCTCAGATGCATTGATTTTAGTGTAGATATTGTATACTAATATTATTTTATTTCTTGCATTAGATGCATTGATTTCAGTGTAAGCACAAAAAATTATTGACAATGTACATTGATTTTTGTGTTCTATTAATTAAACCTATTAATATTGGAGAGAAAGAGACACAAAGTATGATTTTTACTGCAACAACTTGAGCTAAATATTTAACTGGTTTATGATTCCAACTTTCCTTTTAATATAATCGATATGAAAATATGACAAAACTAACAAGGGTGACAATAAAAATAGTTTGAGGTTGATCACAATGAAGACTATTTGTAATTGACTACATTCTTATTATTCACATTTTCTATCATTGAATATTATTACATTGTCATTTTTCATTCAAAACTTGTATTTCATAATTTTTCATCATTAAAGTTATTTTACAATATTTTCATCTAAAGAAAAGGTAACTAACCAAATTTAAAATTAAAATGACTCCGTAAATCTCAACAAACTTAGGTAACTAAGCAAATTTAAAATTAAAATGACTCCATAAATCTCAAACATATTTAGCATATTTAAAATGGTTATATTAATATTAGATGTATTTACATATTATTGATAAAATTAAACATATGTTCCTCATATTATCGATAGATTTTCCTTGGCCTCACACGACTGAAACTAGCCTAGATCCATCTTAACTCTGGATCTATCAAGCGTCGAGAGGGATCAAATCTGTCAAGGTGAAAACCTCTTCTTTGAGTGTAAAACTTGAGGAAAGGTTTGCACTTCGAGAGATTTGATCCCTCTCGGCGCTTGATAAATCTATAGTTAAGATGTATCTAGGTTGGTTATAGTAACAAATAATGAGTAATTAAAATTAAAAAATGATTTGATCATAGTGACAAATAATGAATAATGAAAATAATATTGTTATTGTTAATTTCTATAAAGTATAATTTAATATAGTTTATATTAGTAATAGGAATTAACTTATTATGATACAAATGTATATTTTGAAAAAAAAAATTATATATACTTAATATATAGCCGCATTCCAAATATAAATTTGATTTGTAATTTAGAATCTATATTTTACACTGTAATGTGGAATTTGTACTTGTAATATTCCTAAGTAGCTCTTGCTAAGAGGAATATTCATTTTTGTTTTAATTTATGTTGTATGAATAAATAAATAAGGGAGGACATGTAAAACTCCTGAAAAGGCTGAATAAATCAATGCCCATATGAACAAAGACAAAATGAGGGCCATGTAAATAATCACTTGCAGGTGTGAAAGAGGTTTGAGCTGAATACTGGGTCAACCTTGACCAAATATACAGCGTTGTCTAGGTTCAATGCATCTCCAAAAGTGACAGCGCAGTTCTAGGAGGCCTCTCATGTGAAAAGGGGCAACTCATGAAAGTGGTTTAGGGTTTGCAAAAGGCTTCTCATCTTATAAGAGGAGAGGGAGGGCAGCAAGATAAGGTTGTTGATTAATCATATTCTTAAGTATTTTGTCTACTTAGACAAATACTATTCTCTGTTGTTTAGTGGAGAATTATTCTTGGAATTCCTATGCAGGGGTTTCACCTCTTCCTTTGAGAATTAATGGAGGAGTGTTTTCTAAATTGATCCACTCTCAAGCTTGAGGCCAAGCTCTACTTACATTGGTAGCGCTGATCCATTGAGGGTTTTTCTATCTCTGCAAGCTACAGCAAGTGGGAATCTAGATCTGCAGAGATCTAGTGTATTTTGGCAGCCTCTTCTCATGGAGTGGATCCTTTGACCTCCTAGAAGAGTTTCCCATTCCTTTGTACTTCAGATCTGAAATTTTACAGTATTTTTCTATGTCATTTGAGCTACAACGCTATTCCCATGAGTAGACTGCGTTATTTCTGTATGAGGGTTTTCATGGTGCCTTGCTCATAGTTTAGATCAGAGATCTCTGGTGTTGGGCTTGGCCTTCCACTTGGTGATCCATGGATTAGCTTGTTGATCCATGTTCTATTTAGATCTAATCCATTGTAATGAAATGTTATATTTAGAAATTTACTACAGCAATTTCCAGATCTACAACTTGTTTCTCAGATCTACTCTTATTTATGCATGCTTTTTCCAAAATTCCAAGGGGATCTTGAAGAGAAAATTATTTAGCTTCCAGATCTGAAATAGATCTGATTTTTTTTCCTCAGATCTGTCCTAGATCTGATTGGTAACTTCCAACTTCTGAAGCTCCTTAAAAATAACGTTGTTGAGCCATTTTCTGCAAATGTTGTATTCTAGATCTCTTTTTTAAAGGTTTCCTGCTGTAATTTCTCATTCATTCTACTGTATATTTAAAGAGCTACATAATAATGTTGATTTTCTATTGTATTACTCAAATATGAGCCTCCTTTTTTATCTCCTCTGAATATCTGACAAAACTGCGCAATTCCTGAAGCAATGTTTGCATTTGGCTGCAGCCTTCCTCTTTGGGTGCTTTTTAGCTAGTCTAATTTGTGGGATATATTTTTAGTGCATCTAAACTGATTTTTTTTAATGAAATTCCATACATAAGTCCCATATATCATAAATAACAGGAACCAAGTCCTGATCTGTGTTATTTTTGCACATTTTTAATTATATAGCGTTTCTCTTGAGCACATTGTTGAAATCCCTGAAAAAAGGAATATTACAGTGGTATCGGAGCTCCTCTCTTGGCACAGCATGTGCTTGCCTTGGAGCACCATTCCTGCTAAATTCCAAAGAAGATTATCCTCTTACTGAGAGGGAGAGGAGGTACCATAATAGAATTCATAAAAAGTATGGCTACACTACTGATGACCCTGACAAGGGTCAAGACAAGGGGAAAGCCCCTGAAACTGTGAATGATAAGGAAGCAGAGGAATTTGAAAAAAATATTTTGGAGACCATGCAAGATATTTCCAAGGAGATCAAAGAGATGAGGGTGGACAGAATGAGGGAATCTCTAGGGAGATTTAATCAATGAGAAAGTTTTGACATGTCTCACTATGGGACTGGTCAACCTGTGAGCCTGCCACAAGCTCCACAAGCCTCACAATGCTCTACTATGCCTACCTTCTTAGCTGTAGAGAATGAAGGACCACAAGAGAAAACCTCCCTTGAAGGTTACTTTGTGGAGTATGACTCTCAAAGTCAGAGATTCAAGGATAACTTGAGTTTCCAAGACTTTTGCCATCTCAAGGACCGGAGGAGACCATGGCAGCAGTATAGAGATGGTGGTTTCTTTCATGGGAGGCACCACACTATGGGCAGATTATTTTTGCCCAAGTTTGATTGATCATCCTCTTGTTTTTCCAAGGCATGGGTGGAAAAGTTGGATATCTATTTCTAGCTGAACAAAGTCCTTGAAGTTGAGGCCATCAAGATTGCAGCACTGCACTTTGAAGGTGAAGCACACAATTGGTGGTTCCATGGATTGTATACATTGGGACACATCAATGTGACTACCTATGTTGAGTTCACTAGAAGACTGGTGGAGAGATTTGACAAGAAGGATCCTGAAGCACCCTTCATAAGCCTTGCAAAACTAAAGCAGTTAGGAGATGTAGAGACTTACATATCTGAGTTCTTAAGATTATCAATCATGGTCCCTGATCTATATGTAGCAAGGAGAGTCTACATGTTCATTGATGGTTTGGAGGAACCCTTGCATGGATTGGTTAAATCTACCAATCCCATCACTTTGCATGATGCCATTGAGAGAGCTAGAGATCTCCAAGATGCCTTGCCAAAAGCTAAGGCAACTTTCCAAAGCAAGGCCCCTCACTCTTCTAAGGGAAAGGAAGGGAAAACTGCTCCTCCCAAGGAGAGCTCTTTGAAGAAAACTCTTGATACTGATCTCAGGAGGCAATTAAGGAAGAATAAGTTGTGCTTCACTTGCCAAGAGTCATGGGTGCTCGGACATAGGTGTGCTGCTGGAAGAGCACACTACATAGAAGTTTTCTCTGATTTGAAGGAGGAAGATGATGATGAGGATCCTAGGAAGGGTCACAGCGCTGATTATGGGGAGGAAGAATAAACACCCATTAGAGATGGGAAGGGAGCCTTTGCTCCAACCAGTGGGACTCTTGCTTCTTTGAGAGGAGTGCATAAGTATTTGAAACTAAGAGTACAAGGTTCAGTTATGAATCAGAGAGTATCTGGCTAGTTGACAATGGGGCAACCCACAACTTAATTGATACTCACCTTTTGCAAAAGAGAGGAATTCCCACTGATACATTTGAGGGGTTTAATATCTTGGTTTCGGGAGATAGAACCATGCAATTCATGCAATATGTTCCATCACTTTCTGTCACTTTGGGATCCTACACCCTAGTGGATCACTTCTTTGTAGTGGACATACCAGACACCAACATCATCTTGGGAGTCCAATGTTTGATTACCTTGGGGAAGGTTACCACTAATTGGAAAGCATTGCAAATGGTGTGGGTGTACTTGAAGAGTGGGAAACCAAAAATGATTCAAGGCATGCACACTTATCCTTCACCTAATGCTTCCACACAAACAACAGAGATGGATTTGCGTTGTGGAAGCAGGGATCTCACAGTCCCTTCTCTCATGTTCATGAGGATGCTACAAGGAACATTCTCATCTTATGGTAAGCCATCTTGAATGCCATCAGACTCAGATCTTGTGGGGGCAGCCTCAAAAAGTGCTCCTCCAAAGCTAGATCGAGGAATGATTGGAGCAATAAAAGACCAAGCTATAGCACTATGGGAGGAGAAGGATGGGAGGATCAACCTTCCAACAAACCACTTTGGCATGTGTAATGTCAAGAAGACAATCAAGAACAAGAAAATCACTCCCATGGATGCATCACCAGCATTGTTATTGTTGGAGAGTGTGGATCCATATTGGAGATCTCAACTCCTTGTGGAGTACTCCAAATATCTTCACACCAGGATGATACTAGATGGCTTGAAGCAATATGGAGGCTATTTGGTACATGGAGGGGTCATCTATCATCTTGGGAGAGCAATTTTGTCTAAAGCATCCAAGCTTAATCAAGAGATACTACAAAGGGCACATAAAGAGTTCCTTTCTAGCTATATGCAGTCAGCAAAGATCTACACCCTAATCATCAGAGGTTTTGATTGGGAGGGCATGAAGGAGGAACTACATCAGCACTATGATTGGGAGGAACTACATCAGCACCTCCAAGAGTTCAGGAGTGATGAGGAGTGAGGGCAACCAAAGGACTCTACACAAGAGTCATTTCAGCCATCTCTTCTTTCTCTTGGAAGAGGAGAAATGCCCATGCCCAACTCCAAGTGCGTGGGAGACTTGAATGGTAAAAAATATGATCTCATGGAGCATGTTTATTTTTTTTATTCTTTTACCATATTTATGCAGGCCATGGCTCCTAAAGGGAGTGATATTACATGTAGATCTCATAGCATTGGTGAGGCCAATAAAATTTTTGAATTTGGCCACTCCCTTGAGGTGCAAAGGGAGATCATTTTTCATGATGGGTACTTCCCAAAGGCACCAAACATATCTCTCATTTTCAGCTATGATGAGATAACATGTGCAACAAGTAAGTGGTGGGGGAACCACTTACCAAACACAGATCTACTGTAGGAAGGAGATAGTCTGTTGTGGTACCTCATGTGGGGTCAAGATCCACCTCCCTGTGCTCAACTTTCAGTTTGTTTATATGTTCTCTTGCTCCCACACTTAGATGATCTAGTTGTATTTTTTATGGGGATGTATGGACAATGGTTGAGTAGTGTATATGTACCACATGGTTTGGAACTTCAACCTTCACTTCATGATACATGCTTTAGATGTAGCATTTCTTCCCCCATGTTTATTTCTATTGAGTTTTTCACTCCTGGAGGGATGGACTATGCACACATTATGTTGGCCTTGGAGGAGGAATTCATGATGCTTTGGCTTGCTAAGCACTTGGGTTATGCTGAAGATTTGATCCTTGATGATGCCATCAATGGAGAAGGAGAGGAACTATAGCTCTTACCCTATCAGTTGCTTGAGGACAAGCAACATTTTGGAGGGAAGGCCTGTAATATTCCTACTTAGCTCTTGCTACGAGGAATATTCATTTTTTTCTTAATTTTTGTTGTATGAATAAATAAATAAAGGAGGACATGTAAAACTCCTGAAAAGGTTGAATAAATCAATTCCCATATGAACAAAGAAAAATCAATTCCATGTAAATAATCACTTGCAGGTGTGAAAGAGGTTTGAGCTTAAGACTGGGTCAACCTTGACAAAATCTACAACGTTGTCTAGGTTCAATGCATCTCCAAAAGGGACAGCGTAGTTCTAGAAGGCGGCCTCTCATGTGAAAATGGGAAACTCATGAAAGTTGTTTAGGGTTTGCAAAAGGCTTCTCATTTTAGAAAAGGAGAGGGAGGGCAGCAAGAGAAGGTTATTGATTAATCATATTCTTGAGTATTTTGTCTGCTTAGACAAATACTATTCTCTATTGTTTAGTGGAGAATTTTTCTTGGAATTCCTATGCAGGGGTTTCACCTCTTCCTTTGAGAATTCTTGGAGGAGTGTTTGCTAAATTGATCCACTATCAGGCTTGAGGCCAAGCTCTACTTACGTTGGCAACGCTGATCCATTGAGGATTTTTCTATCTCTGCAAGCTGCAGCAACTGGGAATCTAGATCTGTAGAGATCTAGTGTATTTTGGGAGCCTCTTCTCATGGAGTGGGTCCTTTGACCTCCTGGAAGAGTGTCTCATTTCTTTGTACTTTATATCTACAATTTTATAGTATTTTTCTATGTCATTTGAGCTACAACGTTGTTCCCATGAGTAGACTGCGTTATTTCTGTATGAGGGTTTTCATGGTGCCTTGCTCATAGTTTAGATCATAGATCTCTAGTGCTGGGCTTGGTCTTCCACTTGGTGATCCATGGATTAGCTTGCTGATCCATGTTCTATTTAGATCTGATCCATTGTAATGAAATGTTATATTCAGAAATTTACTACAGCAATTTCCAGATTTGCAACTTGTTTCTCAAATCTACTCTTATTTATGCATGCTTTTGCCAAAATTCCAAGGGGATCTTGAAGAGAAAACTATTTAGCTTCCACATCTGAAATAGATCTGATGTTTTATCCTCAAATCTGTCCTAGATCTGAGTGGTAACTTCTAGCTGCTGAAGCTCCTTAAAAATAACGTTGTTGAGCCATTTATACAAATGTACATGTATTCTAGCTCTCCTTTTTGAAGGTTTCTTGTTGTAATTTCTCATTCATTCTACTGTATATTGAAAGAGCTACATCATAATGCTGATTTTTTGCTATATTACTGAAATATGAGCCTCCTTGCTGATCTCCTCTGAATATCTAATAAAACTGCACAATTCCTGAAGCAGTGTTTGCATTTGGCTGCAGCCTTCCTCATTGGGTGCTTTTTAGGTAGTCTAATTTGTGGGAGATCTGTCTAGTGCATCTAAACTGATTTTTTTTTATGAAATTCCATACATAAGTCCCATATAAAATAAATAAGAGGAACCAAGTCCTGATCTGCGTTACTTTTGCATAGTTTTACTTATACAACGTTTCTCTTGAGAAAATTGTTGAAATTCCTCAAAAAGGAATATTACAGTACCGAGATAAGTTTATATTTCCCATCATATCATATATCTTATAGTTGGATAAATAGATGAATACATATTTTTTTATGATTTTCTATACTACTATAAAATTATACATGTTTTTTCAAGATGTAATTATATTCGCAACATTTAACATTAACAACATATTTTAAGGCGCTTTTGAGGTTTTCAACATTATAGCCGTCTATTTCAATTTTTTTAAATATTGCAAAAAATATATATTCTAGTCTTTAAAAGACGTATACTCCCGAATTTTTCCTATATTGAATTTTAAACAATCAATTTTTTTCATATCGAATCAAATTCTTATTTGAATTAGAATTAGAATTTGGTAGCTATGCTGAAAACTCATCTCCTCTTAATCTCACTGAGGTATTCATTGATTTTTCTCTAGTTCCACCCTATCCTTCTTCGTTCCAAATACCTTGTCTCCGTAGCCTAGTCACCTCCATCATGGATGGTAAAATCTCCACGTCTAGCGGCTTGCATGGTTGTTCTCGGGTTCTTTTTAACCTTGAATCACACCCTTCTTATGTCTCTGACCCTTCAACCATGAATTTTGATGTATCCTCCCTCGTTCCCCCTTCGAGTTCGAGCTATGGCGTGAACCCTCCTTTCAATCCGTATTTTCCCCCTACCTCCAATATGGGGGATTCCTTTGGTTCCTTTTATTATTTGAGTAGTTCCTTTGGTACTCCCAATAATTATATTAAGCCATATGTATTCCACCATAGTGATAACAATAATTTTATATCCAAGAATAATCAAAATAATCTCCTTAACCACAATTATAAAAATAATGAAACTAGAATTAATAATAATAATAATAATAATAATAGAAGAATAATTAATAATAATAATAATAATAATAATAGAATTGATAATAATAATAATAACTTCAAGTCCCACTAGCACAGTCGGGTGATAATGGGCCTTGTGGGCAAGGTGACCCAGGATAAAAACCTCACGGGGGGTGTTGGTGCCCTGTGTTAGGGGAGGAGACTTGCTAAAAAAATCCAGTCAGCTAATCGGTTGGTTTGGCCGAGGCTGGATGTGATCCTCAGGTGACTTTGATGACTTATATGCCCCTGGGTCACGGCTCCTCAAGCCACATGTCAAGGCTAAAGGATCACAAACAACTTTAAAGATAAATAATAATAATAATAATAAATTTTCTATTGATTATAAACATAGTTTTAAAAATAAAGATAAGATTTATTTCTCCCCCTCCGATAATAGGGTATTCAATCTTTGTAATTTTTTCTTTGATCCCCCCGTTTATAGTCTTTTGGAGAAAGTTTCGAATTTTTCCTTTGCTCCTAGAAACGTTCCCATGGAAGATATTATATGTGACATCGAATTTGGGATTATAGACTTTCCAGATGATGTAAAAGATATCATCACGTAGAACTATGCAGTTATCTTGAGAAAAGCTAAGCCCTCTAAGAACAACCTTAGAAATCATGAGTTTGAGGCTAATCATTAAGTGAAAATATCAACTAATCATTAAGGACATCATCATTGAAGGAACCCACATGGTCATTTATGGGCTCATTAGGTTATCAACACAATATATTTTGAACTTTTCCCTATGCAAGATGACCTAGAGTGCCTTCAATGGTAGGGCCCTTATGAGATAAGATAGGTCCATTAGAAAAGGTTCTTATAATCCTATTAAAAAAATGGACAATAAATTATCCCATGTGTTTGATAAATTAATCACTAGTTCATCAATTAGGGTAGATATTTCTGGATACATGTGTAACATAACAACTAAATCTTTGATTAACCCATATACCTTGATCTCTCTCTTTTTTATGGCAAAAATATTCCTATGAGGCCTGATTATGTTAAAACCTAATTAATGCATAATCGTTAAGGGAATCAATTGTTTGTGTAATATTAAATCATTTACTTTCATAAGCATGTAGAAAATGGCATTAGCACCATTTGATCATCCCTTATGAATAATATGCAATAACATTTATTTATCTTGGGAGGGATCATTAATAGCATCTTTTAAACCACAAATCCTCCTCACCTACTCATTCATAAATTCCACTTTTATTAGCTGAAGGAAGGGGACAAAAATATGATAATTAGCCAAGTATGTCCTTAGGTCTATATAAATTGTTAGGGTCCTATGATTTGGCAGATTGGTAGACCAAACACATAGGGTAACATGAAACTAGTCTTTGGAGTCCTAGGACCTAGCCTTCCTGGACTCAAAGAGGGCTCTCTCTATTGCATGCAAAGGATATGAACTTTTTTCTATTTAGGGTTTTATTTTAGGCTAGTTGTTAAGTGTAGGGTTTGTTGTTTGTTTTGGTTAGGTAAGATGAAATAGGTAGAATAGGAGGATGGATAGATCATCAAATCATTGGGCTATGGAGGACTCTATAAAGTCATGGATATCTCAACAAAGAGTCAGAGTGCATTACAGGGAAAATATAGTGTGGTCAATGGATCCTTAAGGTTATGTGTGAAGTGAAATGGACATTAAGTTGGGGAAACAAGGTAGGGCAAAGGGCAGTTAAGAATCCTTTGTTAAGTACCCATAAATAAGAAGGTCTCAAATATTGATAAGCACAAGATAAGTTAATCATGAGATATGGAAAACCATTCACTCAATGACAATACTTAAACAAATAGACATTCAAGACAAACATTCCAATGAAATATAAAAGGCGAGAAACTCATTTAACTTGTAATGATTTCACCTTCAAGCTTTAGAGACCATTTAAGATAACAAAATAAATTTAATCAATCAAAGAGGGAACTCCTAAACATTTTTTATCAAGCTACAAATAACTTTGAGGAAAACTGATAGGCATGGACAAAGGGAAATATCAGAACAAGACCTCATTATTTTAACCTAACCAATAATACTTCAAAGAGAAATTTCAAAAACAGAGTTTAGATAGCATCAAATAAGCATGAATTTCCATAAAAAATATTTGGAAACTAGCATATTAATCCATTGATGAAATAAACAAGCATAAGGAGGCCTAAGGAGTAGCTAAGAATTCCTTAAACACACCCAACAAAGGAAAACATCAAGGCAATAGAAGGCAGGAAGGACTAAGGTGCTTCAAACAACATTTCTTAGCCTATAATTTTCTATTCTACTACATATAGAAGGATGAAACATAATTATTAACAAGAAAAAATGAGCAAATTAGATACACGTCACCATTAACCAAGCTCAGGGATCTTGCAAGAAAGCTTCATCATCATCAATCAAAGCAAATCATCCACAAGCTCCACAACACCAAATTTCTGTTCAACATCAAAAAACCATGTATTGCTCTCAAAGCTCATCAAATGCCAACATTTACTATGAAGCCCTAATGCTCCATTTAACTCAAAAAAGGAGGGAAAAAACCCTAGATAGGGTTGGAAAATGTCAAAATCACTCATAAATGTCATAAATGCCCAAGAGACCATGCAAGGCCCAAGGCACAAAATATCGCATGAAATAAATGCCAAAATAACTTCTAGCACCTAATTCTAGAGTCATTTGCCTTAAAAAAACACCCAAATATCATATTACAATAAATGAGGGTGTTTTGTTGACTTTTGGCTAAAAACACACTAAACAGTCCATTTGTGCAGCACCACTTTCAGTAGAAAATAGGCACTTTTGCAGCCAAGTTTTGGATCCCTTCCCGATGTCGGATTTGGCTTCGTGATGACTCGCTGGAAAGCCAAATGAGTCTACTTTCCAGAAATTCTTCTGGTTTCCTTATCCCACTCCTATAGCCTATTAAAAATGCCAAAATACCAAGACTGCCATTAGCACAGCGCCAAGTTTGAAATAGAGGTAGAATGGTGAAAATTTAGGTGTTTTTTGACCTTTTTAGGGGTCAAAACTGATCCAATTCCTCTGAAACTTGGTGAGAAAAGTGTACTAGTGATGAGAAGCCCAAAAATTCTAAGTTTTCCTCTTGAGGATTCTCCAGGGATTAGCATAGCACCAGTGGTGTTGCGCTAATTGGCCTCCAAAATCTCAAAAAACAAAAACTTGTCCAAATTTCCTCAAATTTTGTGGATGCCTCCCTCATGGAGTTTGGGAGACCTATTGAGAAGTTGATTTCAAAATTCCAAGGTTTTCATGCCCTTTTTCCTCCTTTAGGGTTTGGATTTCAATGAGGACTTTCTTCATTTTGGCACAAGCAAGTTTGTTTCTCTTTGCATAATACTTGGTCATATTTTTCTGGAGAGAAAGACCCCTTTTTATCTTCTTAAAGTTATTGTGCTCATTCTTATAATACTGAATTATGTATTATTCCATGCCAAAATCTCTCTCCCACTCCCTAATTTGTGCATCTTTTCTTTGGAGCAGTATTCTAGTGGCCACCTCATCATCTTCATTATCACTGCCTAGGTCAATGAATTTGGGCTTTTTAGTAGTTTTCCTGCTCCCCTTACTTTTCTTACCCTTGTCCATATTTTATTTTCCCTTGTAAAGCCTTTGAGCTGGTGTAGGTGGCAAGGTCCCTTGCCTTTTGGAGGTAGCAAACACTTGTCATGACCCTCTTTGGTATGTGCATGCAAGAGGTGTGATGGTGATTCTACTAGTCTCTTTGCCATGGTTGTGATCATCACTTAGACTATGAGCCTCTTCCCCTATTTTGTTGTTATCATGACTAGGGTTATCTTCTTTTTTTTCTGCATTGGCACTATCTTCATTATCACTGAAGGGATGATTGTTGTCATGACAGTCATGACAGCTATCATGACTGTCATGACTATTCTTCTTTTTGTTGTCTTCTTGATCACTTACCTCTTTGTCACTATATTTTACCTCCTCCTCACTGTGATATGTTTCATTTGCCTCTTCTTGATCATCTATTTCATTGCTAGTTTCCCCTCCTTCAATGCTCATATCATTTTTACTTTCAACCTCTTCATTTCCTTCAGCATCCTCTTCCATAGTGGAAGAGTTTTGTTCACTGTCTTGTTCACTATTTTCATGGTCATGCTCACTGTCCCTTTGACTGACAATCTTCTCATCTTCATCAACATCTTATTGGTCAGCACTCTATTCATCAACATGATTCCTTTCTTCACTTTGGACTGACTCACATCATTACCATCACTGCCTTCCTCCAAATTGTCACTATTTTTATCTTCATCACTACCATGTTCACTACCCTATTCCTCACCGTAATTTCCTTCTTTCTCTTCCTCATTAATTTTTTTCTCTACCTCACTGATCTCATCACCTTTATTGTTAGCACTCTTTTCATCATTTCCATTGTCATCCTCTTCATTTGATGCATCAATAGAAGGGGAAGAAGGGAGATTTTCTTGGGGTGAGGGTACTTGTGCAGATGAGGAGGGAAAATTTGATTGATGAGAAGGTTGGGGGTTTGTGAAGAATTAATGTGCTATTAATACCTCCCAAGGTATACCCTGCTACTCCAACTAATGTAATACCACCATTTTGATCAAGGAATGGTGAAATAAGATTTGAATTTGTTGGGAGGGAGTTCTCCTCCGGACAACAAAAGACATATTTTCAATGTTCCTATAGATATATTAGGGCAAGTTGAGCATCTTAACCCTTGTGAAATGCATGAGGAGTCTGACATGGTAGGAGTTTAGCCTGGATTATCTCCCCTCACAGGTGAATTACTTCATGATAGCCATCATCAAGGGTGAAAATATGTGTCTGAGGTGTGAGAAAGGGAAAAATGTCTTGTTGCTTCCTCTATACCTAGTCTTGACAAATGGCTCTAAAAATTCCTTGTCCAATTTTCCCTTCTTAAGCCACTTCTCACCAACAGTAGGGATACTTGTAGCATCAGAGATGGCATTTGCTGAGATCTCAAAATCTAATCCTGCAAGGCTTGAGTGTTTTTTGTGCAAGTTGAGAACGAGAAGCCTTGTAAGATCTGGGTGGCTTTTCACTTGTTTGACCTTCTCACAAAATTTGGAAACACCCTGCATTCTAAAAACATGATAGGATCCTGGGAGAGGAGGTGATTTCCACTGTGCTCTAAGGTTCCATTTTGTTTACTTTCCCTCCTTTACTTTTTGGTCTTAAAGAACTTTGACCTATTTCATTATCACTACTGATTTCTACTCCTGACATGGTGATAGGATATGTTGGTTGAAAAACTAGGGTTTGGTGGAGCGAGATGAAGATGGTGGTGAAGTCAACTTGTACTGAATGAGGGATGTGGAGGCTAGGGTTCAAGGATTAAGTTACTTTGGAGCTTATGGAGGCTTTTCTTAAAAGTGTATTGCAGCCACCCTAACTTACTTACCCTCAAATGACATCAAACTGGTTTAAGGAGGCTTAAAAACAAAAGCTAATTTTGCATGAAAGTCCTAGGGTTTACCCACCTAGGGTTTGATTACTTCACATCCAAAAAAGTAATAAAACTTATTCAAAATTTCTTGGGAGATATGGAGGGAATATCACCTACCAGCTCTTAGCTCTTTGTAGACCTTTGGAGACCAAATGGAAGACGAAATTTGAGACTTAGGGCCGGGAATTTGTTTTTTGGAGGCCTTTTGCATTAGCGCAGCACCCTACCCAAGCAGTTGGGTCAGCCTGTTAGCGCAGCGTTGGTAGGCCTACCCGTGGGTTAGCGCAGCGTCGAGCGCATGCAAAGTTGTTGGTCTCTAGGCGAGTTGGGCCCGTATTTGCGTAGCACCCAGGATTAGTGTAGCGTCAGGCCATATTTGCATAGCGCCTTGTAATTTTGAACAGGGGAAGAGGGTATTAGCATAGCGCCAGCCCATATTTGCATAGCACCACTGATTTGAGCAGCGCGAGGGAAACTCACCCAGGCACTGTCAAAAAACTCTGTTTTTTCTCCTGAAACCTCTTTCTCTCTACCAAGTGATAAATGAGTTTGAAATGATAACTGGAGTACTTTTATATCCCTTGAGAAAAATAAATCAAACTTACAAACCCACTTTACTATGTTAGCCTTTGGTTACTTTATAAATTTCATTGATATCTCCTTGACTTTTTATAGGTGCCTGTAACTTTTTCAAGTGATTTTCTTTGGAAATGGTGTACTGAAGGATAAAGAGGCCCCCCTCTTTTAGCTTTGAAACTCTGGGAACTGTCCAAACTGTCTCTTTTGAAAAACTGAAACTTTTTTTTAATCCCTTTTTGGCATTCTTAAGTGCAATTGACTTAAAACATGTGCTTCTCACCTTTTACAGATATTTGACAGTGATGTGTCTTTTGTGGAAAAGGTTAGCAAATTATACCATGTTATGTCTTTCCTTGGCCACTTCTGATTTCACAGGTGCCTATAACACATTTTCCTTTGATCCTTTTGTCACTGTTCAGATTTTTTACAACCTTTAGTCACCCAACAGGGATTTCATGGTTTATCATGGTCTTTCAGTTTGACACTTTACCTCAGGCTTTCCTTTTCTTGACCATTTTTAAGATGTTTTACTATACTTGAAAGCATAGGCTCCTTTGATGTAGTGAAAACCCCTTATCTTGACAAACCCTAGAAATCACCTTAAAAGGATTTTTTGAAAACCTCTTACTGTTATGATGGAGGTTTATCATCTTTATTTGACATGTTTTGCCTATATTTCCAAACCTTTAGGTTTTAGGACTGTTAGAGAAGAATAAGTAGTGTTTTCTTCTAAGTTATCTATAGCCCTTTCAATTCCATTCATTTCTGTTCAGTTCACATCACCTTTTTCCATTTTTCATTTATAATTTCTAGAAAATATTCAATGTGTGTTTGGTTGTGTTGTTGTGCCTTCTCTCTTTGTGGCCTTTGTACTGGTTCCTTGCCTGGCAACACTATTTTTTCTATCAGTCCCAAAACCCTGAATCTCATTGTACATAGGCCTGCAGCCTTTTCCTTGCTATGGATGTCTTCTAGTGATGATTCACCCTCTTACCTTACCTCTTTTTATGATGATGGCCATCTCAATCATTCTTACATAAATGTGAACAAGGGAAGTTGTCCCTTGCAGAATTTGTGCTTTGACCAAGGAGGCCTTCCTTGAATGATTTTCTGATCCATTTGGACAATCATGTGTTTTCTTTTTTCCGCTTTGATTGAAGCCTCTTGGCATAGGAAAAACAAATATTTAGAACACCAAAACAATCATATTACCTATGAAACCCTAGGTGACCTAGTGGGAGGTTCTTTGGACTTGGCCTTTGACTGAAAACTTGGCTTGGGGTTTTTAGGTGTAAAACAAAGCTTTTGACAAACCTTATGCATTGCATACCTAAAAACTAATGATTTTGATTTATCTAAAGAGCCTAGAAAGGTAGCTTGAGAGAACCCATGCTTGAGGCACTTGGTGGATAGGGGAAAAGGTTAGGCTACTTGGCAATCCAAGGTGGAAATAGAGGGATTGTAAAAGTCAAAACAGAGTGGTAAGGTCGGAGGTGGCAAAAAATAGTGAAATTTAGTGGCATGAGCCCATGATGGGTCTTTTGGGAGTAGTGAGCTGACCTTGACAGGATGAGATAATGAAATAGTGAAAAATTTATCCTAAGGATAATGAAGGAAGTGAGATTTCTAGAACTCACAATATTCATGAATTTTGTTTCTAGAAATCTAGGGTAAGCATTTATTCATCTACAAAGGAAAAAATTACAGATGACTAAAATAAATATCTAATGTCTCATTACTAACCATACTTGAACTTGGTCTTTTAAGGATCTTAGTTTGTTGATTTGTACGTTGAGAAGTACCTTTTTTCACATGAATGATGTTGAGTTTCCTTTTGGGAAGGTGGTTATTGACTAGGATTTTCTACAGTTGGCTCATTTAGAGCTCGGATTTGTTTATCTCTTATTTCAATGTAATCAACTCCCTATCACATAAATTCCTATTAATTTTCTCCCATTTAGGTGTAGGTGTTGTAGCCTTAGGATTGGCATCAATATCAAGAGGCTTATAATTTTCTCATTCCTCTACCACATGGTTCACTATGAATTCCATGTAAAAAAATATATAGCATTCACTGATCCATCGTTCAAACTATCTTGGCCTATTGAAGAGCTTCCTTAGCCATCAAACACGTGTCTTATTTGTATGCCATGTTTCAGATATTGCACTAGTATTACACATACTAATAAACCACATTATTTTTCTATGGGATTGGGAAATATATAATTCTAATCCTATTTCTTAAAATAATCCCAACCATCTCCTCCTCGTCCTATTGATGTGAACCTATTTTATTGAGTGTATCTTTCCAAAAGGAGAATATTTTTTTACATAGCCTAATTGTGTTATTGGAGGGACTCTATATTCTTGGTGAAATTTAACATAATCCTCTTCATTGCCTCAAAAAATAAGTTTTTCTCATCCTCTAAGGTAGTAGTGTTGGCCATGCTCTTCTTTGGCTAAACCTTTATGCTAGAATAATGGGAATTGATGGACGTACCAATTGAAAACATTTTTTTCTTACACCTTGATAATATCTTCCTTTGAAACAATAAGATTTATAAGATCATACTATATTAGGTTAGAACCCAAGTCACCTTCATATGGCTCAAAATAGCACAATATCAATGCATGCTTAAAGGGGATAAGGTCTCGATCAATTCTCTAGACTATTTTATTAAATCTCTTGTTGAATTCCTCGCTTGTTTTAATTTCACGCTTCTTGATAGTGGTTAGAGAGGCTAGGATGTACTTTCCATATATCTTGACTCTACATTTATTATAGAAACAATTATTCATGTCATAACATGTGCTCAAATATATGACAAGAAAGGTCACAAACCAATCATAGGAATCATCTTGAAGGGGCATGGAGAATACTTCGATCCTCACGTGATAAAAAAATATGACAAGAAAGGCCACAAACCATTCATAGGAATCATATTCAAGGGACATGGAAAATAATTTCATCCTCACATCCATTGAGAGGGAGAACCTTAAAATTATTAGAGCTGATAAAAATAATGCAAGAGGTATTGGTTGGAGGTCCAACGGGTCATCCTTTCCAATTCATCTTAAGCCATGGATTAGAAACCCCATCCATCCTCCCTCACTCCTCAAAATTTAGGAAAGGATGAAGCTAGTGGTAATTATTAAAATCCTATTATCCCAAATCTAATTATTAAATTCCTATTATCCCAAATCGAGTGAATGTCACTTGAGATAAAAGAATCGAGGGCCATTACAAGGAAAAAATTCCATACCACCCTATGTATTCTCACGATCCATAACTTATTACCAAAGCCTGTAAGAAATAGGTGTCACCTCATGGAGAAATTTGATAATAAATATCTGTCACCTCATGGAGAACTTTGATATGTCCTCATTCTTTTGTCTAGGTATTAGCTCCAAGAGAACGGTGAAAACTTCGTCTCAGCACATTCACAATGGTAGATAGAAAAACCAACCTACCATAATGTTGGATTAGTTAGAGTAAAACATATTATTTGTAGATTGAAAAAAAATAGGGACTTTATTAGAGCTTTGGAGAAGTAGCCGAAGAATGAAATCATGTCATTGATAATGGTATGAAGTTGAACCCTGAGAGACCTTTGTGGTCCTCCAGAATCTAGAATTGAAGTAAAAAACTCTTGGAAATATGATAAAAGTTGATGATGACACCTAAAATAGGAATATTTCATAGATAAAATCAAGTATGAAGACCCATAATTTGAACATATGTAGCAGGCTTCAAAGCATTTTGGTGGAACAAGGTACATATTGCTTACACATCCATCATATTCAAGGGGGTATAATCGATATGAAGTCCAGTTTCTCTAACAAAGATGGTGCACCTCTTGCAAACCAAGCTCAGTGATGTCTCTCATTGTCCCACCTAGAAGAAACTGTAGAGTATGCTCAGATATTCATCAGCAATCAAGAAGTCAGTAATTAAGAAGATCTGCATGTACCAGATAAGCATTATGAGAAGAAAGAAAAAAAAATTTGTCTTTGTCTTTATCTATTATTTTAAGTTTGTTTGTTAATAATGAATAGTTACATGAAGTTTGTATGAATGGTGTTGACCGATGGATCAAATCATGATAAATATTATTTACTAGAGATTAATAATCAAGATACAACTGGTCTCTGGATTTTAGGTTGAAAATATTCTAGAAGTTAGAAGGGATAGATAAAAATCCATATTTTATATTTTGTACCTGAAATCACCTTTACATGTGATCACTTTGAAATGAAAATCATATTTCTTTACTAACAAAGATAAAGTTACTAAAAAATTCCATGTATTGATATTATGGGAAAAAATAAAATTAGGCTGATAGAAAGAATGCAAAATTTTAGTTCTAAAAAACGTGAAAAATATTTTCCCAAGAGACCAAATGCACCATCCATTTCAAATAATTTAAAACACTAAATTATCCAAAATTGTAACTATGAATACCTTGCAGGATTTAGACACCACTACCCAAAACAAGAAACTATGATGGCTCTATTGAAATGAAGAGTACAAACCTGAATATAGAGAAAAGGATATTCCACAAAATTTCTCGAGTAACTACTATCAGAAGACGATGCACATGTAAATATAGGATTAGCAACAGGGCAGGACGAGCTAATTCCATTCGAAATTCCCTCCTATTGAGATTGATAAGTTAAGAAATTAGCCATTTTATATTATGAATTCATTAGTGATGTTATTCATAAATCTCGAGTCATCTCCCTACCTAGAAAATTCAATTAAGAGGACCTTAAGCGTGCATGTAATGGATATTTTACCTCCTCAATAAGATGAAATTCTAATGGATTTCTTCCATAATGGCCATCCAAACCAGGAGGTAAATTTTCTAAATGTCATGTGACATGTTGCTCCTGAATCTAGCAACCAATCATCTCTCCATGAAGTAAATGAAACATCAAACAAGTCTTCAGTTACTCTATTGTTACAATGTGCTAGGGGAAACCGAGAATGAGTGATTAAATTAGGTTTAACATGAGCATTGCACTAAGTAAAAATTAGAGATAAATGAATTAAATTATTTTATTTTTAATACTATTATACAGATTATAATTGTTTTATTTTTAAGTTAGTGTTAGAGGTTAATAGGTCATGCCAAATTGTTGGGTTTGTGTTATATTATTTCCACGACTAGTCACGCGTGGGGGGTAACATGGGGGCTGAGCCCCCCCATGCGTTGTGTTGGGCGCATCACATCACAGGGGGTCACATGAGGGCGATGGCCCCTATCGAGGTCGGGACAAGGCCCCGAAGAATTTTTTGGTTCTTATTTTAAAAGGTGGATGGACCCGCCCATGGTTTTGTGCATGGGTTTGCATGGTTTTGGGGCATGATGGTTTTCAGCTTCCGTATTTGTGGAGTACGGTCAAAGGAACCTTAGTTTATGTTATAATACGGTGTTAATGGATTTGGGTTATGTATGCTTCGACATGTATATATATGTGTTGTAACACTAAAAGGAATATAATGAAAAATCAAGCTGGTCGTCCCGATTTGGGATCCAGGGGAAAATCTTTGTGTTTATCTGTTTTATGTTTTATGCTTTCGCTATTGTTTATTTTCTGTTATAAGATTCGTGTGTAGATAATTTCTGTTCAGGGTTAAAACCTACATTTGGTATCAAAGTTGTTTCGGCTTCAAGGGGACGCCTTTGCTGCTGAGGGTTTTTTGCTTGGGCCTGAGGTAGACCCTGTTCAGTGGGAGATCTGCAGGATCGATTCTTGCTGTGAAAGAAGATGGCGAGCGGCGGGAAGATAGAGATCGAGAAATTTAATGGTCAGAGTTTTGAGTTGTGGAAGCTCAAGATGGAGGATCTGCTGGTGGATAAAGATCAGTGGATCATGGTAGATCCAGGTACTAAACCAACAACAATGTCAGATGAAGACTGGAAGAAACTGGATCGGAAGGCTAAGAGCACAATACGGTTGTGTGTCTCAGATTCAGTATTGTTGAATGTATCTGGGGAAGCTACGGCGAAGACCTTGTGGGAAAATCTAGGGACTTTGTACCAATCTAAGTCTCTGGTGAATAAGTTGTTCCTGCGGAAAAAGTTGTATAACCTGAGGATGAAGAATGGAGACTCGGTGACAGAGCATCTGAATGCCTTCAATACTGTGGTAAGTCAGCTGTCATCTGTTGATATTAAAATCTCAGATGAAGATAAGTGCATCAGTTTGTTGTGTTCTCTACCAGACTCGTGGGACAGTCTGGTTATTGCAATAAGTAGCAATACAACTACCTTGAATTTTGATGACATTGTCTCAGCCTTGCTGTCGGAGGAAATGAGACGGAGAAATATGGAGGGTCAGAATGGAGATGCCTTATCTGTACGAGGAAGGTCCCAGAACAGAAACAAGAATAAGGTTTCGAGAGGGAGATCTAAATCTAGAGGGAGATCTAAATCTCCTGGAAAGTTTGTAAAGGTGTGCTGGAAATGCGGAAAGGAAGGGCACTACAAAAAGGAATGCAGATCTAAAGCTCCTGAGAAAGGAAAGGGATCTGATGAAGCTCCTTCTGTAGAGGCAAAAACCACCTAAGATGAAGGTGGGGATGTGTATTTGGATTCTTCTTCAAATACACATGTAGATCATGAGTCATGTTTGATTGACTCAGGTGCATCCTTTCACTTCACTCCCCATAGGGAGTGGTTCTGCGAGTATGAGAAATATGATGGTGGTGATGTCTTCCTAGGGGATGATAGGAAGGCTAGAATCATTGGACGTGGAAAGGTCAAGCTGAAGCTGCAAGGTGGAAGGATTAGAACACTTCCTGGTGTTCTGCATATTCCTGCATTGGCCAGAAATCTGATTTCTGTAAGCAAGATGGATGATGCAAGTGTAAAAATAGTGTTCGAGAAAGATGCCTGCAAGATGGTTCGGGGAGCACTAGTATTAATGCGGGGAGTTCGGACTGGAACTCTGTACAAGCTACAAGGTAGCACTGTTATTGATGGGTGTAACAGTTCTGTGGTTCCTGAAAGTGGGACGGAAAGTCTAGCTGTCTCTAGAGAAAAGACCATGCTATGGTATCAAAGGCTTGGACATATTGGAGAGAAGGGCCTTCGGATACTGCATAGAGATGGTATGGTAGAAGGTATGTCTAATTGTTCTCTGGATTTCGATTTCTGTGAACATTGTGTATATGGGAAGCATAATCGGGTGAGTTTTCCTTCTGGTGCTAAGAGGGCAAACAAGATATTAGAACTTGTGCACAGTGATGTGTTTGGGCCTGTGTCAGTTCCATCACTGGGAAAGTCTGTGTACTATGTTTCATTCATATATTACTTCTCAAGGAATACATGGATATATTTCTTGAGGAAGAAATCTGAAGTCTTTGACAAATTTAAAGAATTTAAGGCTCTGGTGGAAAACCAGACAGAGAAGAAGATAAAGGCACTGAGGACAGATAATGGTGGGGAGTTCTGTAAGAAGGAATTTGAAGAGTTCTGTAAGAAGTGTGGTATAGCACGGCAGAAGACTACCTACAATGGGGCATCTCCCGCAAAACATAGTTGTGTAAATAATGCATAGAACACCGATGGAAAAGGCAAGAAGCATGCTTATAAAATCGGTTACACAAGAATTTTAAAGTGTATGCGTGGACACTGCATGTTACCTGGTTTTTGGTCCTTATTTTCTAGTGTGCGGACCCACCCATGATTTTGTGCATGGGTTTGCACATGGTTTTGGGGCATGATGGTTTTCGGCCCCTGGTATTTTGTAGATCCGGTCAAGGGAACTACGGTTATGCTCTAATCCAGGGTTAATGGATTGGGGTTTATATATGCTTCGGCATGTATATATATATGTGTTGTAACACTAAAAGGAATATAATGAAAAATAAAGCTATTCATCCCGATTTGGGATCCAGGGGAAAATCTCTGTGTTTATATGTTTTATGTTTTATGCTTTTTCTATTGTTTATTTTCTGTTTTAAAGATTCGTAAGTGGATAATTTCTGTACAGGGTTAAGTCAGTGTTAGAGGTTAATAGGTCATGCCAAATTTCCATGAACAAAACTTATAGTTGAGAATATGGGCATTTAGTATGTTTTGCATAATAAGAATAAGTATCATGGCCTTTTTGTGGCCAAGGAAGGAAATAAAAAAAAGGGACTTGACTCCTAAATAATTAGTAGCTATTAAAAAGGCTTAAAATCACCACATTAACTATATTCTCTAAGGGATATTTTTTGACGTCTATGATGGATGTTTCTTCCATTTAGAGGTTTTTCACACCATGATTGGGTCATGGACCCTCATCATTGGACCTTAATAAATATTCTACGTATATGGATTCAAAGAATCCCTTGTCTCTAAATTTTAATATTGCAGATGGATTCAAAGACCCCTGTAGTGAAATGCAACACCTCGGTATCGAAATTGCAATTTTCCATTCCCAGAGTGACACAATTAAGAATTAATAACATAAATGACTAAATCATATACTTGTTGTACTTGTTATTTGGTCATATTTGTATTCTTGAACTATAATAGTCAGTTACATTAATCATTATTAATTTTGTCACTTATTATCTAGTCATATATTTTGTCCTAGACTAAATTAGTCATTTAAGTTAGTCGCTTTTAGTTTAGTCACTTATTATCTAGTCGTATATTTTATCCCTGGACTAAATTAGTCGTTTTAGTTAGTCATTTTTAGTTTGGTCGCTTAAAATTTCTCAAATTTAGTAGTAATTCACTTGAAATAATTGCGGTGACTAAATTTTTTAGTCACCTAGTCACTAATTTCATCATTTTCTACTAGTGTATTGACAAAATGGTCCCTGGTGGAAAAAAATTCACAGGATTTTTTGAATTGCAAGTCCTCCCATCGAGCTCTATGGGAATGCTTCGTGTATTTATAAATTTCTGCTTCAAAACTTTCTCAAAAACTCGATCACAAAAATTTCTTCTTATTGTAAATCAATTCTTTTAGCACTTGTAGTACAACTTGAACCAATTGATGTATGAATATATTCATATATCTTCCATTTCACTTTTATATTGGGCAATGAATGATCATTTATATCAATACAATATTTGTTTTGAAATTTAGTCAAATTTCCATAATCATCACTTTTTTACCACAAACACATTTCTTTTGGTATAATAATTCATGGCTTTCTCTTCCACATAGAATTTGAGATAATAAATCATGGATAGTGGAAGGAGGAGGTGAATCTTTCCAAAAAAATTTACCAAAATTAAGGAATGTGTCATAATATAACTGAAATTCCACATGATAACGACAAAAACAAGTTTCGTGTACAGTGATAGGTTTAACATACCATGGTTTTTGTTGCACAAAAGCACTGATTGCGACATTAATTTCACGATTCTCTTCTATGAAATTGTTGAACAACTCTATCTGAGGAGTGTCGAAGAAATGTTTTGCATGTTCTTCGTACTAATTTCGCGTTATTCTTCTTCGCATTGCATCCCTTGCTTTTGGTGAAACACGTGAATTTTTCATCCAATATTCATATATTATTTTTTCAAAATCTTCTCCAAGTATATATTTGTATGGTTGCCTACAAATAACTATCCAACAAGCGATTTCATCATGTACATCTATTTGCAATCAAAATTTCTGATGTTTGTGCAAAGTTTTTCGTGAAGTTCCTAATGCTCGTGCCATAGATTTTACCAAGCCATTCTATTTAGTACTTGATGAAACCACTGCCATTTGTATTGCTCTATGTGAATCTAAAGCACTTTTCTTCTTAGATCTTACAATTGACTTTAGTGCACTATTTATATTTTGTATCACATTTTTCTTCATTTTTTTATCTTTTGTTGATTTTCGAATACCCAATAAAGTCCTAGCTTCTTTTAATTTCTTTGATGTTAAGATACTTTTGAATTTGGCTTCAACTGCCACAGGTTCATATTTGAAGAACGAATCAATAATGTTCTTAACATGATATGGTATAAAATGTTCAACTTTTTTATCTCCATATGTGTGAGTGTCAACATTTTCTAACATCTCATCATCGATATTGATTTCATCTGTACATATTAGAATTAAATGTACATATTTAATAAATAATTACATTAATAAATATGTATAATTTCAATAATACACATTCAATATATATATACATATCTGGTGTTTCAATTTCTTCACTTGAATTTATTTCAACATTTTCAACATCTTCAATCCTTGGTTCAATATCTCTTTCACTTTCTCTTTCAAAATTTTCTATCTCATCATCAATGTTTTGAGGAATATCTCTGTCTATTTACATTTCAAATTATTTTTCAAATTATTTCATCAAACAAAAATTAAGTTTCACAATACACTAGTCAAATTTGAAATATCAAATTTATAATATTTACATTTACATACCTGCTTCAACTTCTAGCTGAGGTTTATTTTCCCTTTCAATATTTGAGCATTCTTATCTCTTTTTTTTTTGATATTCTCTCCCCTAGTCTCTACATTCCACGGGGTCTCTTGTTCAATCATATTTTCTCTTGCAATTCATTCGATTTCCCATGATAATTTAGTATGAAACTCAAAACATTTCCTTCAAAATCCTGTAAAAAAAAACTCACTACATCAAAATTTAGACAAAAACTCAATTAAAAAAAGCATCACAAAAGATTTAATTAAAAAAAAAAAAAAAAAAAAATCATTTTAAATTTTTTTCACAAAAGACATACTTCAACCCAAAACAATTATTTTCATAATTCTATCAAAAAAATTTCTTTTAAAAATGAAATGAAGCTTAGAAAAAATTCATTTAAAAAATTAGACAAAAACTCACTTTAAAAAAGCGTTATAAAATATTTACTTCAACCCAAAACACTTAGTCAAAAGAAAATTCACTTTAAAAAATATCTCCAAAAAATGTCCATTAAAAAAATAACCTCTAAATAATATCCTTTGAAAATTAAGCCCAAAAAAACTCTAAAAAAATGTCACTTAAAAAAAATACCTTCAAAAAATGTCCTTTGAAAATTAAACCCAAAAAACCTCTAAAAAATGTCACTTGAAAAATTTCTCCAAAAAATGTCCTTGAAAATTAAGCCGAAAAAGAGTCCTTTGAAAATTAGGCCCAAAAAAGTCCTTTCGAAAATCAGCCCAAATGAAGAAATGTGCAAAAATATGTGAAAATAATGATTCTGTTTTCGGCTATTTATATCGGTACGAAATGTTTTTTTGGAGGGGCCTCATTTAATTTTCCGTCCGACGTAATTTGTGAGAAAAAGTTCAACCGAACTTCTGTAAAAAATTTGTTCAAACTTATTTGTCATTAGAATTAATGGGTCAAAGAAGAAAAAAAAATTTCGGTCGAACTATTTTAAAAATTCGATCGAACTAAATGTCTGCAACTACGCAACAACTCGGCTCTGAACAAATTTCTTCAACTTTGGAATGATTAAACTCCATCAAAAATTCCAAATTAACTTCCGAAACCAAGACAAGAATTTGCAAAATTCAATCTAATTTCAGGAAATATAAATTTTATGGAATTCCATAAAAATTTACTAATTTAAATTAATTTTGTAATAAAATGGATGCAAAAAAATTCTGAAGGTCATTATGATTCAATGAAATCAAAATTTTGCATCTTCCAAAATAAACTGTAAAAAAAAATGGAAAAATTATGGTGCATTACATTTGTCCGTCGTCTCTAATGGGTAGTTTTTAGATTTTTAGTTTATAACAAATATGTTGAGAAACTTCACATGAACCAAAAGATATTCAAAATATGCAGTTTTTTATATTGGATTAGTTTAAAAAAATCTAGTAATAATGATATGCATCAGTTGGTTTCGTAAATATAACGATACCGAAGTAGACTCTCTCTAGATTGTTGTAACACATTTTTTTCTCAAAAACACAAAGTTTTCAAAGAATACACCAACGCGTTTGAACATGACTTTTTATGAATCCTTTGATTGTTAAAGAACACACACTCAAAGAAATGTTAAGTTGACATATCAAATGGGAATAAAAAAATTGCAAAAAATAAGTAATAGAAAGCTAATAAAATTTTTGACAAGTTTTATTTTTATTGTAAAATGAAATTCTAAATAGAAAATTTATTTTGGCTTGGGGAATGATATTTTTTTTCTCAAAATAGAGCAAAAAAAAGTGTAACTCAACTTCACATTTTCACATTTTTACCTTGAGTTTTTCATATATTACTTATTTTTTCTATGAAAAACAATCCTAGTCTTTCCAGTTAAAACTTATATATATTCTCTTTTTGCTTTTTCCGTTATTTCAAAGTCATATATATATTCTTTTTTTGCTTTTCCCTTTATTTCAAAGTCACATGTTATTAATGTTTTGGTTTTTCAATTTATATTTCTCATGATTTGATTTTCATCATTTTTCCATATATTCTTATTTCCATATTAATTTTTACTCTCACAGTATCTTTATTATTATGAAGAAATATGATTATTTTTTATTCAATGTTTCAGTTAATGACATAAAACATTTTTTTTTCAGGAGAAAAAAACTTTGTCTATTAATCAGGATAAATAGTACATAATTCGTGATACATATTCAAAATGTTCGGTTTGTAAACCATCATACAGATAATCATAAAAAATATGCATAATTTCAGATATTAGCAGACATCATTCGTAAATCCAGATATCAAAAAGCATCAGACCACATATTGCATCCATGTAATCATAGATAATTGTCAAAACGCATTAACATAATTAGAAGGAAGATAATTCCTATCAGCACAATCCAATGTACTGGGATCATACAATATATCTGCATAGACGAAGAACTAAGTAACCGGCTCACTTGTAATCCACATCGCCCCCGGGAAACCTGCAAATAAACAAAATAATAGGCTTTTATAATGAAGCCTACTAGTCACATATAAGAATCTGGCTCTCTTGCAGTCGCCCCATCCATGGTTAGATGATAGAAATATTATTTGACCAAATGCGTAGACCGTTCCTGTACTGTTTGACCTGCATGATACCAAAAACCATACCTATACCATTTTTTGAAAAGCTATCAGCTCTACTATTCATTTCTCTGTAGATATGGTTCATAGATGGGTTGTTTATTTCTTCCCATAATTGTTGAGTCCTCTTAAGCCAACCCTATGTACCAGGATGGGTGAGTACAGACCTCCCTACCACAACATCAATGACAATACACGAGTCACCAAAAATACAGGCATCCTTAATGCCCATGTTGAGGCCAGCAAGAAGACCACCCCAAAGAGCCATAAGTTCCTCTAAAATTTTAGTACCATGGCCACCATTACAGCATATATGTATTCTCTCAGCCTTCAAGATCTTAATCCATGCCCCACATCCCATCATCCACGCCTGACAAGCTCCATCAAAAAATATCGCAGGGAGAGTAATGGGATGAGGCCTATTCCTATGAGAAACCATCCTCTGCCTTCTTGATGTGAACACCAAGGAAATTCCCAATAAATTTAATCTCCTCCTCATCTCCATATTTGGAAATAAGGAAGGATTTCTCCTTATTTATACAAAGACCAGTTGCCTTCCCAAAAAGAGTTTGCAAGTAATGTATATAGAACCAATGGTTTCTAATGATTTTGCAAAAAATGAGAAGATAATCCACAAAGAGTGAGTGAGTTATACTTACATCCTTAGAGAAGGGAAATGCGGATATAAATTGAGATGTCACAACCATGTTCATAATCCTACTAAAACCATCCATAATCAATATCAATATGAGGGGGGATAAAGCACATCCATGTCTGATCCCCCGCTCAACTTCGAAAAATTATGTCGACATTCCATTTATAATAACAACAAATACATCAGAGGTGATACATGCCATAATCCACCTTATAATATGAACTAGTAGCCCAATCTTAAGGAGCATCAAACGTAAGTATGACCAATCAACAAAGTCATAATCTTTATATAGATCAAATTTCATAATGAGAGCCTATTTTTTACTAGCGTGCATGGAGTGCATAGCTTCTTGTGCTATGGCAATAGCATCATGAATTGACCGTCCTTTTAGAAAACCATACTGCTCCTTGGAGATGTGCTTAGACAAAGTCATTTTCATCCTATTTGCAATGATTTTAAATGATATCTTTATATAAGATTACATAATGCGATTGGCCTGAAATCTGAGAAGTGTTTAGGATCCGAAGACTTTGGAATGAGCGCCAGGAAAGTGGAATCCATGCTATGTAGAATATGTCCCAAAATCCTTCCATATTCCACAACATACATTATCTCATCAGCCATAATGTCAAAAAAATGGATATAAAATTCCGCAGGCCAGCGGTCCGAACCAGGGCATTTGTCATGGGAAAATGATTTCAGAGTTAATTCAACTTCATCGTTTGTAACTGGTGTATTTAGGTGTTGAATAGCCTCCTCATCAAACATATGCGGCATGTGCTAGAGGATCCATTCTTGACATTCAGGTGAGTTGTTCTAATCAGCCTTATAAAAGGTCTAGAAATGTTTGTGAGATTCCCCCATAATCTCATCTTTTGAGTGAGCGCAGGTTCCATCGAGTTTTTGAATATACCAAATTGTATTTTTGTTCCTTCTCTCATTTGTAGTTTTGTGGAAGAACTTTGTATTCCGATCTCCCTCCTTGAGCCATGTGATCCTGCTCTTAAGCTTCCATGTAATTTCTTCAATCTTCATAATCTCCTCTCTTCTTTGTTTTAATTTTACCATATGAGAGTAGGTATTTTCATCAGGGGCGATGTTGACAAAATTTGAGTAGATGTCGCTAAGGGTTTTGGATATTCCATTGAACTCCTCTCTGAGCTTTTCCTTCTTTTGAATTTCCCAAGCTTTTGTAGTGCTCTTTATTTGTTGTAGCTTCACTTGGAAATGCGCCCATCCCTGTAAGCCGGAATATGGAGAAATATCCACCCACTGTTCCCGTATGATCATATTGTACTCTTCATCTTGAAGCCAGGCCCGGTTGAATTTGAATGGGACCCCCTTTTTTTTGCACTCCATGTGCAAGGATATAACAACAACCATATGATCCGATATGTTGGATACGTGAATATAAGTATGCATGTTACCCATCCAAGCCACCATATTCTCCTTTACCATAACTCTGTTAAGCCTTTTGCCAATATACTCACCACCGGATCGCCGATTTTTCCATGTAGGAATAATAGGATTTGAACGTATATAAACCATCTTAGTCTGTTCAAATATCCTACCAATTTAATCTGCCATCAGGTCAGCCCGTGCTTGGAGGCCCCATGATTCTTCGACACTTAAGGCCGAATTGAAATCCCCCATAGCAACCAGGTTCTACAATGTAAGAATACCTTAAAATTCCATGCGTTTCCAAAATTCATATATGTTTTGGCATGGTGCAGATATATTAAGGATATTTAGAGTATCCCTTATCCCACAGATCTTACCAGATAACAGTTTTCCTCCAAAAAAACTATAAGCCAAAAAGTTAGCATATGTCAGATTCCATAATGCCATTACGCCACCCACGTGACCAACAACATCCACAACCGCTACGTTCCAGCCCAATCTGATGGATATGATACACCTAATAGATTTTACTCTATCGCATAGAGTTTCCTGTATAAGAATAATGATAAGACACACCATGTTTAGAATCTCCCTCAGGCGGTGTAGTTTTGAGGGGTCACCCATACACCTAAGATTCATGGAGAGAATAGAGTTCATTTGAAACCTTCCAGGGGGTTGCTTGCTCTAAGCGCCCCGGTGTCGCCCACAAAAGAGATGGGAACACCTATGAGATCAACAAAATCATCTTTAAACAGGGATTTAGACTTAGCTCTCCCCCTGAAATGTCTCGACCCCTGCTTTGTGCACTTAAAAACAGTTATGTTGTTTCCAGATTCAGGAGATATAATAATCTCATGTTGTTGAGGGGATTTATCAAAAATTGTTATGGCAACGAGGTCGAGGTTAAGGTTGCCTAGCAAAGAGTCAATGTCACTTCCAACAGATTTCTTAGGGGATTCCGTGATATCTAGGGCAACATCATGACGAGGTGATTGGGGGGGGGGGGGGGGGGGGGGGGCCCATTCAAGTGGGGGCATCGATGGAGATACATATATATGTTCAGGGGGAGTATGAGATGGCCCAAAAGACGATATGTTGGGGGGGGGGGGTAAGTGTCCTGCGATTGTGAGGGCACTTCTAGAATACAAGATGGCTAGTGTTGTTATGTGTAGGACGTGTATCCATTGTAAGCCCAATATTATTAGGAGAAAACAGAGCGTCGGGAGGAAGGGACTCTTCCAATACCTCAGATTGGACAGAAGTATTTTGAGAGGGTCGTGCATCCAAAAAATGCCCCATTCAATTCTCTGTAACCTCAAGAGATCTAGTTGAGATATGTTTGTTACACCTCGGGGAAACAATGGAGATATGATTATCTACTAGAGGCATTCCCCCCCCCCCCCTAAATTCCCGAGTAAAAATAGGAACACATATCTCATTTGCAAAGGGAAGTTCCATATCAGGATGAGCAATATTATCACCATATTCATTTTTCGATACATAATCTTCACCACTAGAATACGGCAGGAGTGACTTACCTGGATTATGAGCAGCATTACCATCCACCCCAGCATCAGAAACTACGCGTGCAGATCCTCCATTACCATTCCTGCCGTTGTAAGAGGATATAAAACTCATTGGGTAGTTGTTCCTCATATGTCCTGTATGTGGACAAATCAGGCATATCGTCCACCCGTTGTTTGTGTGACCACATCCTCCATATTAAGACTACGTCCCTAGGCAATCCGCCCTTGAAATTTACCTCAACTAATAGCCATGCTATTATTTTGTCACAGGTACTAATGATACGAGGATCAATACTTGGTAGAACCAACGAAATCGCCAATCGCCTGTAGGGCCTTCTGCATCCAAAATTCAAGAGGAAGCCCCGAGAATTTCACCCACACAACCTTGCTCCTAGGGGCTTCCATCACAAGATTAAAACCCAAATACTAGGGTACAAGTTGAATGAAGCTCCTGCCTCATACCCACGTCTTTTGAATCACCTTTGAGACATCCTCCTCTTTTAAGAAGTGAATAATAAACCATTGATTTAACAACATACTAACCTTAGGCAAGTAATCCAAAATAGGGTTCCAAAACAGCTTAACCCATTCCACCATGTCGACCTCTTTGCCATCTGCAAACATCCAATGACCAATCAAAGCCCGTTTTCGGAGGCTCATTACCCTTATCCACAAGTCATCGTACTCCATAATAACTTCCTTAATTGCCATGGCTGGCTTATAATATCGTTCCTTATGGTGTCGTCTCTTCCAGCCCCCCGCGCCCTTCCCACTAGCCGCACTACCCACTTTTTTTCCCAGACCTACACCAGTGCGAGAGGTCGATGGCATGAAACAGGACTGTGCAATTAAGATTGCATCCTCATCCTGGTCCCTTTTGCAACTATTTTCCCCCTGGATTGTGTCAATGAGTGCCTTCTGGATGGATATATCAGAGTTTAGAATATCATTGACGTCCGCCATCCCAATATTATGTGGGTTGAAAAAGGAAAAATAGAGTTGACAATAGGATAACCACATCAGGCCTTTAGAAAGATAATCCACTAAGGGTCAACAAGTCAATAAAGCAAAGTCGGCAGATAGGTAAGCCACCTCAGAGGCTAATGGGTCCACCTGGAAGGTTATTCCATAGATGAGTCAATACAAAACCCTTAGGATACCAAGCATCGAGAAGAGGAAAGACAATCATCGCTCAATTCCAGATGGCATAGGGTGGCGTAATTATATATACAAATATATTCGGTACATTCAGAGATTGATCCACCACAATTAATTGATTGGCGCCACCCACCGGGAAAAAAACCTAGATCACCTCATCCCCACACCCATATTTGTCGACACATTGTCCAAAGTGTCAGATAGATCTGTTGACAGATATCCTTCTAGGCATGAGGGAATCACTCCATCGTAGCACTGTCAAACAAAAAAATATAAAGAATGTAGAAAGAATGTTTGTACCCACAAATTGCCCCACCATTCTTTAATATCATAAAAAGATAACTCATTGATCCATCATATACCTGTATCAGGCTATAAATGGATGCCGCCACTCGTAGAGATTACATCCTACATATACCCATCCCAAGGCCCGAAATAGTCATCACGAATGATACTGTTAGTTAGCCAAATACTGACAGATCCACCAGTTTAGATGTAAGTAATATATTAATAGCCACCACCAGTACATACATCAAAGATGATTGTTTCCCCCCATTTCAAACATAGTGTAATCCAAGGGAAAATTCTGTTCTGACACCAGAATAACCAGATGCAACCACACAACAATCAGTCAGATAACCCACAACAACAACTCCACCATCTAGAAAAAAATTTGAAACCAAAATTATTACATGGTCTAGAGAGTTATGTACCTCTCCGCCAAATCTCATACCACCATGATTGATAATAAAGCACTAAAATAACTACACCATAGGATGAAACATAATAAAACTACACTGAAATGAATAAGTTAAATAACGAGCTTAAAATCTTGATTCTAAACTAATGCATATGAATAAAGGTCATCATAAGTTGACATTGAAATAAAGATCATCATAATTTGACATTGAAAAAAATGTGTGTTGGGTAGTGTTTGAAATTTTATTTTCAATTTTCATTTTAAACGTCCCGGAGAGGAAATGTTCAACATTGACATGTAGATTTTATTACTCAGCTTTTTCCACTTTAAAAAAAACATAATTCGTATTAATAACAAAAATAAAAATAAAGATAAGATATAAGTGCAAAAATAAATTTTATATAAATATTTTTTTTTCCAATTGAAAAAAAAAAAACAAAACTTGAAGCCTCCGATCCCAAACATGGTAATCCCAAGGAGAATGAAATTACCTTCATCATCTTAACTATCTGAAACAATTATAAATGTAAAGGTGTTATTTGAAAATATAAATTATGTTGCTCTCGGTATTAATTCTTACGTTTTCTTGTGTTTAAAATATGATATATATTCTAATGTTTGGTTAGAGATTATTAATTAGTTCCATGTTAGGTGTAGTTGAGATCTAAATTGACTAGATAAGATAATCAATATATCTTGAACCTATTTTATTATATAAATAAGTAATAATGGGAACTGATAATAATATATACAAAATATAGTTTGTGTGACTATTATTATTATTATCACATTAGAGCTAGTTTAATTATAATTTTTTGGTGGAGTGTAAGGAATAATAGGAAATGCTAGATTAATTTATTGTAGATGTAGATATTAAATTATGTTAGTTGTTTGAATAATTGATGGAGTGAGTATTTGTGTACACATAGTGATGTATATTAAAATCATTGATTATTTCAACCAATCCAAAATGAACATTTGAGGACTTTTGACACTCAAATCTCATTTTTGTGTAATTTCATGAGTGATATTTTTTTCTCCCACAACTATAGACATTTCTATGCAATTGAGAATTGCTCAAATGTTGGGCCTTGATCTGTAAAAGCTCACGACCAGCTTTTTTAGTTAGTCATCACATGGTGGTCTTTGAAATTAATTCTCTTCTAAAAAGAATAGTTATGTCTTGGAAAATAATAGTTTATATTCCAAAGTTTTTTGGAGCATTGAACTGCAAATACTTGTGTGGAGCATATAGTGATTTCCCATAAAAGCTAAATGAGAGAAAGCAAAATGGAAGCATGGAATATTTTGTCTTTGTAGAAGTCAACTTTTGAGAGTTTGGTACAAATAACTAGCGGCTTTAAGAGGCTATGTACGCTAAAAATTGTGGAGATGGTATTAAATAATATCCGTATTACAACAACATTCAAAGAAACTATGATCCTTCAGTTCTTATGAAAGACTAAGAGAGATAGATGCTTATTTTTCCTTTTTATTTTATTTAACATCAGCTTGATATCATAAATAGAAGGAAATATAGTTTCTTCAACTACATGGATTTTAGAGGAACAATTTCTTATGAACTTAGAAATATGGATGGATTTTTCTAGAACATGGTAGTGACCTCTGTGAGCATGTGATTGTGTTTTATATAAAGCATACACTTTAGTAAATTTATGGGTACAATTATACTATTTTCCTGAATAATTGGTGAGAATAACTAATGGCCATGTATTTCTTTATATGGAATTATTTCAATATAATAGCTACTAGTTAGTGATTGCAAATAAAAATTTGATTTAGCAGTGTGAAGCAACTGGAAGTATAGCTTAGTATGGATGGTTTTGATGAATCCCAATCTATGAAATTTCAAAATGGATAAAGACGTTAGTGAATAATCAACTAGATAAAAGATTTAGACAAGTACTCATTAAGGTAGAGTGTAAACTAAGCCAAAAAAACTGAATAGAGTAATTTCATTCACCGTCCAAAATCTCTTCCAACACTATATAACCCTTTATAAATATATAACCTTTTTTTAACAAAAAGTCTATTAAAGTGTTTAGTAGACATGAGAAAATTGTTTAAACTTAAATTCTAAAATAATGTCTTCCATGATGGACATGTATAGATTCCATAGTTGATATTTTACATTTATCTAATTCATTTTCGTTTTCAAATTTTCAAATATATAGATATTGAATATTTATATGTCCAAGATACATTTTACTAACAAATTTTAAAAAATAGACTTATCTAAATTTTTAGTTGTGACACCTAAACCCTCTTTAAATTTTACATAATACTCATACAAAACCTAAAAGAGTCTTCTAACACAATTGAAATTTTGAAAATTTTCAAATCTTATAAAATAAATCTCATGTAATAAATCTATATATTTGAACATTACTCTTTATCTTAAATGATACCCTTTTCATAAAAAATAAAAAATAAAAACATTTAAAAAAATTAAAATGTAAGAACATATCCTAAAATATAAAATATATTGAATAAGATGGAAAACCAAATATTTCATAATTCTAATCATGAAACAACTCTAAAATTTTAGAATTATATTTTTTTAGTCGAATCAAGATCACAAACACTCATCATTTGAAATTCCTTACAACATGTTTTTCTACACCTCAAATTTTTTCAACCTTGTTCCATAAAATATTAGAATATGAACCTCCTAAAAGACCATTCTTACAAAACATGTAGATACATAGAGAATATGTATTTATTTTCTTCCATATTACCAAGCCAAAACAATTTTCATAAAGCAATCAAACAAAATATTTTGGTTTCCTTAGGAGTCTTAATGTTTTAAAGTTGTTTCCACGAAAAAACTATTTTGGTTTCCTTGGGAGTCTTAATATTTTAGAGTTGTTTCCACCACCAATAAGTTGAATTTGAATTGTTATTACAACTAAAATAAAATAAATTTATAATCAAATCTTAATCTTATTCTTATCCAAGAATTAAAAGTTAAATACATCATTTTAATCTAACTTCACCTTTTTCTCTAATATAACTTTTATAAACAATTCATTTATTAATCGGCTCAACTACGAATTTTCATCTTTGATTTAAAATACTTTAAACATCTTATTAATATGTTCAACTTGAATAATAAACAAAATTCCATTTTTGATTCGAAATACTTTAAACATCTTCTATTTGATTCAACATGAATAATCCTATTTCGTGAAATAATGATGAGTAGAATCTTCTCACAAAGATAAACCTATCATTGATATAATTTTCATAATTTTTAATTTTATCTAAAATATATCAAAATGATAGATAGTTATTGATCCAAAACTTCATGGATAAATGGATAGCTATTAGCTATTGATCCAAAACTTTCCCAGCTAAGTGATCTTCGATCATAAGAAATGATGCATAGCTAACGCTACCGAAACCTTTATCATATATTTTGTATAGTTTATAATTTTATTTAAAAATAAATTAATATCAAATGATAAATAACTAATACTTATTAAGGATTAGAAACAATTATTATATACTTTTTATAATTATGAAGAAAGATTAAGATTGAGCAAATCAAAAAGCATTTTATAACTTATAATCTTAAAATTAAAAGCAATATACTCTATCTTATCCTCCTTATAGAATAAGTGGGTCTTTCTCCTATCAAGAGCCTAGTTATGACTAGGCTTCTGTTGTACAAGCACAAGCTTAATAGCATAGGAGACCATAGACTTCTTAAGATAGCTTTAAATTCCAGCGAAAACCACGTAAGGCTTAAACGAGGTTGGTATAAAGACACCAGGGCCTGGTTAAACTATTGGGAGATCGACGAGAATGTTGCATTGCAAAACATTAATAACATTAAAAAAATTGTTGTTTCTAAGTTCAAAGAAAAAATGTGATGTGAGAAAGATCTAGCAGTGAAAAGAAAATTAAGATATTATAAGGAGGTCATCAAACCCACCCTAGAAGATCAAAAGTATTTATCTGTTTTAACTAGCTCAAAGAAGGAAATTAATATAGCCAAGATTAGAACGAACTCTCATGAGCTCCATAGTGAAACAGACCATTAGACAGTTCCTAAAACACCATGGATGGAAAGGATCTGCCATCTCTATGAGAATATGAACATCGAAGATGAAAATCACTTCCTCTTAAAGTGCCCCGTGTACAACCACATTAAAGCTCAATTTCATAATCTTTGTTGTAATACTAACCTTCTTAGCCTTTTAAGATGTCAAAATTATAGTGAGCTCGGGAAGCTTCTCTCTAAACATTTTGAACATAAAAATAAAATCTTAAATCAAACTAAATAACTCTTTTATAATTTTTAATTTCATAAAAAAAAAAAATCTATATCAAAAATTAGATAATATATTTTTATTAATCTATATTAAAATTTGAATAATATATTTTTATTTTAATCATGTGTTAGTCAAAATATTCAAAATGTTTTTAACAATTGATGATAAAACAATGCACACTTTTAACCACTAACTCCATCTTCTTTTGACCTATCGACATTCTTCTATTTATGGAATTTAATATTTTTCCATTTACTAAGCCAAAAAAAGTAAGATTGAAATCCATACTTCCCTGTAGACCACTCTTTGAAATAAATACTTAGATAAAAATATCTCTCCAAATTTGTTGGCTCCCATATTGACTCAATTATAAAAAATTAAGATCTGTATAATAAATTGCCCATCATTTTTTTCTTTAGATTGGTGTCCTAGCTGATTGTTTTGTTTTTTAAGTAAGTCAGTTATATATATATATATATATATATATATATAATCTTTTTATATTAAAAATAGTTTAATAATAAAAATATTAATATTAAATTTTAATTTTTAAATTTTTTTATTAAAAATGTTTTATGAGATAATTTAATAATTTAAAATCATAGTTTATTTTACTAAAAAAAATTGTTTAATTTATTTTAAAAATATTAATCAACAAAAAAATTAATAATTTACTTTTGATTACTTATTTTGAGTATACATTATTATTTCATGTTTCTGGATCCTAAATATAATAGAGAAAGAAATTTTTTGTCGATAACATTTTAAAAAAAAAGGAAAAGTTAAAATATTAAGGATTTAGTTTCAGACGTGATTGCTTACAAATATTATTTCATATTAATATTTAGGATGACAATAATATCAATCATTAATATTATAATTTATTATTATAAAATTATATTGTGAGAGTAATTATGATGACAATATATAAATCATTAATATTGATAGGGATATTTAAGTGTATTGAATTTATTATGAAATAATATAATAATTTCAATTATTTCAAATTATAATTTTATTTTTTTTAAATATTAGTATTTATATTTTTATTTATTTTCAAAAAGGTAGATTATATATTTACATGAACCTCTGCGACTTCAATTTCTTTTCTTGGAAATTAGATATGTTGGTTATGGGAAGACATTGTAAGTCATCCAAAAAAAAGACTCTCAATCTTTCATACTCAGCTTTTACAGCCGCAATGTTTGTGACTTTGACATAGTTCGACAAACTAGACACACTAAATTCAACAACATTAACATAAACATAAATACTTAAAAGATGTAAGATTGGAAAGACTGCTCTCATCTCAACCCTCAAAAGAGTCAATCGGTGTTGGGTCTTTAGCACTAGATCCAGGCATCTCCGTTTGCTGCGAATTCTTCAGAAATTTTCAATTCTGATGAGCTAGGTGTTTTGTCTCTAGACTTGGAATTACAACAGTTGAAAGTCCTTCTCAATTTCCTGCATTGCAGGATCAACTTGAATGAACTCAATAGTGTACATGATAGCTTTAGCTATCAAATGCTTCATTCACCAGTATAAGTGTAGAGTGTGCTGATATTTTGCAACTCTTCCTCTAGTTTTACCCTGGTCTCGCGCTATCTTTTCTTCTTCCACATCAATCCCTTCCCCCTTAGCTTGTCGGTTGAGCACTTCCTCCCATTTGGTCATGATTTTCTTCACTTGAGGAGGAATTTCTTGAATATATGTTAAGGCTACATCGACAATGTGATCAGCTTGAGGCCTATGCCCTGTCCGCCTCGAGGCACTGGCCTCGCTTCCACGTCTACCTTCGGGTTCCTCCTCCCCCCTCTTCCTTCATAGGTCGAGCCCATGCCATTGTATATTTCCCAGCTGTAATTGTAGGCTTTGTTCTTTTGTACTGACTTGCACTTGTTGTCCCACAGGCATAGTACAATTTCATAGAACACAAAAATGTTATTTCAGTGCCATGGCAATGAATTAAACAGACCCAAATTTCCACACTTACTCCCCCATGCAACATAATTCCTTGACCACCAAGACTGAGCATAGTACTCTCAGGATGTTCCTGGCCTACCCTATAACAAGTAAACCCACATGTTTGAGACTCGATTCTCTCCACCGTAGCATAGTACCCATTAGTAGAAAAATTTCCTCTTTTAGAGGTATGCCCTTCTCTGTTGCGACTGGTACGCTCACAAAAAACCCCTCATCACCCTTGCCACTGTTCCTCCCTTTCAAAAATATGGCTTCAATTTGTTTCCCAGGGTTGCTAATGGACAGTTTGTGTTTGTCCAGGTCTACCCCGCCCTCTAGAATTTTACTCGAGTCCCCATCCCCCATTTTACCCAGCATAATCCTAAAACAAAAGAAATCAACTAACAATTAACTAAAATTTCCCTTATGTTCCTTCCCGACAACCTCCCATGCAACCAGACATATCCCCGCATATGGAGCATCATACTAACACCAAACATCTCAGAATCTGTAGAAAGATCCATGATCAAGGGAATTGAAGATGTAAGGATGGTCACATACCCTTAATACTCCAGGCGATGACACAGGTTGTAGAAGTGTAGTTGAACCCTCCCCGTCGACGACTCACACAACTTCGTTATCTCTCTCACTGTGCGGTCCAAAATCCAAAAAAGGTGAATGTAATCCTTGCGGCTCATTCCCCGACATTTATTCCTTTCCCTCACATGACACCGACTTCAAAAGGAGTGCCATCCCCCTCGCACGCAGCCGCACCGAATGGCTAAACCATGCCACTTTTCCATGTCCAGGTTGGTATGTACTCGAGACATGCTTCCCTTAACTACCATATTCATTCTGCTGTTGGGATTGTGGCTAGCGCACACCCCAATCGGGGGCCTATCCCTTCCTAAGTGATATGAGAACTGGACTCTTTCTGGTCCTAGGAAAGGATGTTTGTCAGAAACTCAAAGTCTTCTAGATGAGGGATTACCCATTTTATGTTCAGACTAATTCCCCGATGGGGGCATCCCCAATTGCCCAAGAAATTCGTTGCTTTGTCACCACTGCAGAGAGCGTGTTGAGGAATTATGTAATCAAATATGCGAATCTCAGAGGCCACTTCTTAGACCAGGCTTGTCGTCATCCAAATTTTGCTTAGTTTTTCCTAGGCTTCGCCTTGGTTTAGTCTATTAATTGTGTTGATGACCGACTTGGAATCTCCTTCCACAACTAATATTGTGTATCCCTTTTCTCTATCAATGGCGAGCCCCTGCCTAGCAGCATGAAATTCTGCTTCATTGTTGTTGGAATTGCCACAATCAGTCGTGTAGACATTCAGTGTTTTCCCTTTGCTATTTCGGAATATTCCTCCAAATGTTGCCTCCCCCGGGTTTTCTTTAGAAGCCCCATCAAAGTTAATTTTGATAATGTTTGGGGGGGAGCCCTGTAATGACTAGGTGACATTTGTCTTGGTGATTGGAGCTTCCAAGAGGCCGAGGCCAACATCTGTGGCACTAGATTTAGGACAACAAGAATATGAGCTTCATCCGCAGCCACCCACCAATCATCCGGGTACGATTTTTTTAACAGGATTGTCTCCCTAATGTTCTCAATTATCCCCTTCTAGACTGTTCTACTGGGAGACCGAATGTCTTTGAAAATTCCCCTGTTTCTGTCCTTCCAAATGCCCCATATCAGGAATCCCATAATTATTGTGCATGCTCTTTTTATCACCCTATTCTTAAAGAGCCTTGTTCTCCAGTTCTCTAAGGTTAACCGAATGCTAGTATAGTCTCTGTAAGTGTTGTCGAAGAGATCTGCCAGACGATGCCATAGTGTATCCGCGTAGGGGATCCGTTTAACAGATTTTCCCCATCCTCTTCTACCTCTTCACACATGCTACATCTAGCGGGCCCCTAAAGACCTATTTTCTTTAGTTGATCCCATGTCAGAATTCTCCATCTACCTACCAGCCAGAGGAAATGTGTTACTTTAGGCTAGTGTTGAATCGACCAAATTTTGCGCCATACAGGATTCTCATGTTGGAGTAGCTCCTCCATATATATGTTATACGCCTCTAGAGAACATTCCTTTGGACTTGTACCCCATCTCAATATGTCCATCTAAAATTATAATTATAATAACATATTCCAGAGTAATATTTAAATAAAATAATTTTGTTATTTTAAATAATTTTTTATAGTTTAGCATAATTTAGGAAACTAATATTTAAAAATTGTTTCTGCATATCACATTTTGAAGTGTGTATGGCTAAAGTAATAATATGCTAAACATTAGTTAATTAGATTTAATTTAACAAAGTAATTAAAAAAGGCTGGTTGAAAAAAACTAGCAAAAGAAGCCATTAGGAAGGCTTTCTAATAATTATAGAGTACTTTATTTTTAATAAAATGAAGTATTATTAAAACTGACCGAAGCGCCCTTCGTCTCAA
>MU968381.1:2711923-2792802 GCA_034641835.2 Pinus albicaulis
CAAGGAAATCACCATGAGCAGTGTTGTACCTCTAAAAAATGGTCTAACATACCAACCACGGTCGTGAGTGTTAGTAATGTTGAGGAACCCTCCAACATGCAACACAACCCCAAATACCTTTGCAATCTTTGTAAGGGTGCTCACCTTCTTAAGGATTGTTCTAGTATACATAGAATCTTAGAAGTGTGGTCTAAATATTCTCATCAACTTATGGTTGATCCATTGATTAGTGATTATAAAGTTCCTGTGGAAAAGGGTAAAGTTAGGTTTCCATGTAGGTTATGTGAAGGGAGGCATCAAAATCACCTTTTCCCTTGACCACTCATCACAAGTCACCCCATGACACTAAGTTGGTGACACCACCTCCACAAAGACATCATATGTCATACATGGTTAGTCTAAATTTGTGAGAAATATCTAAGTTGATTAATGACCCAATTATTACTTTTTCCAAAGTTGTTTATCCGAAAACTATAAAATATTTACCTAGAAATGTGATTTCGATGCTTAGTGATATGCATTAATCAAGACCATAACTCTTACTCAAACCAATCGTATTCAATGGAATGTGTACAGATATTTTAAGAATGTGTAAGTGGGAGAGGATTAATGGGTTAGAATTTGAAGACCCAGAGGATATGATTGAATTTTCAGCAGAAGACTTAACAGGGACAAATGTTGATGGGGACCAAGTTGCAGTTATTCCATATTGTCGAGTTGATGATTTTATAAGAGGAGAGGAATCGAGTGAATCTGCACCCACTCAATTTTATCTTTATACTCATCGAAGTAAAAAAGTAGAGGATATCAAACAAACATATTTTTCAACATATCTGGAGTACGCTATGTGAGTCTTTATATATTGATCAATATATGTATAATTTTTTACAATATGCATATATGTTATATCTAATTTGTTGTAAAAAATTTATACGCAGGTATTGGTGTGCATATGGTCCAGGCTACAAAAACCAAATTATGAGTGCATCCTCAAATAAAAAAAAAAAAACGCAGTCATCAAGAAAGTATTAAAGTTGGTTGCCAATGTCACTTTATTGTACGACAACTTCAACTTAGACCAGAAGATGCTGTAATAATATATATTGCATGTAGGCATATTGATAGATCCAATGTTGTTTGTCATGGAAAAGATGCAATTGGCAGGCCTATGAGATTCAGTTATGCACCACATTTAACAAGGGATATGCGATCTATTGTCCAACATTTAATCCAAAGAGGTTTTAATGTTACAATGATATGGGACAAGTTCATCTTTGATGTGAAGGATGAATGTGGTGAGTTATACACAGGGACATCTCGAGATACATATATGACAAGACAAGATATATTAAACATTTACAATGATACCATAAGGCTAGAGTATGTTAAAGATCAAAGTGATCCAAACAGTGTAGAATGTTGGTATAAGGAACACCCTGAGAGCTTTTTCTTCTACCAAAAACAAGATCTTGTTGAAAACATCCCTTTTATTATAGGCATACAAACAAAGTGGATGCGCTCAATGATGCTAAAATATTCTCACAATAATATAATCTCAATGGATTCAACATTTAGTACAAATAAGTATGGGGTGAGTACAAATTTATCCTAAATTTCATTTATATATTCAACCTCATTTTAATGCATGTAACTTATATAAATATAATTATGTACATTGTTTGTAATGTAGTATCAACTGTACACCTTAATGGTTTTCGACAATCATCACAATGGGGTTCCAGTAGCTTGGGTGATATCATCACGCAATACTATAGCTGAGATTTCTAAATGGATGTCAACTCTCTTTGCCATTGGGAAGAAAGAGCGACCAGATTGGCATGTTCAAGCCTTCATCATAGATGATGCTCCTGCTGAAATTGAAGCGTTAAGGTGATGTGTTTATTCTTTTATAAGAGACATAAAAGTATTGTTAATGTATATTCCCTCTAATAAATTGTGATATTCCAGGTCTTCAATCAATTGTAAAATATTATTATGTGTGTGGCATGTTCGTCGTGCATGGTTGAAGAATGTTGGAAATAAAGTCCAAGGAAGGGAAAACCAAATCCACATTTTTCGTTCTTTAGGATAAATCATGCACACATGTGAAGATTATGAATCTGTAAAAAAGACAGTTGAAAGGTTCTTTGAAAGATTCAGTGACCAACCAAGGTTTTTGTAATATTTTAAAACAACTTGGTTAGCCAACAACAAAATATGTAAGTTTCTTGTAAGTGGCTTTAATAACTCTATTTTTCATGTCATATGTATTATTAATTCATAGCTGATAAATTTATTTCTACAGATATGTGGGCAAAAGCATACAGAAATTTTTCACATTCCAATCAGGATACAAATAATGCCGTTGAATCATATCATCGGCATCTCAAGGAAAGGTACCTAAGTGAAAAGAATAATGCATGTCATAGACGTGTCGATTGGTTAATATATGTGTTGTTGACAAAGGTTGTATTATATTACAATCATATGCAACGTTTAAAAGAAGCTGGTTTTGTACGGCCTAGAAAAATTGAGGAACAATTGAATTCATCCAAGTGTAGAGCTAGCCAAATCCAAAATGAAGATTGTGTGCCTGATGAAAAGAGTAACAATGGTTATTGGGTTCGTAGCCAAAATAAGGATACACGTGATATTTGGTACAATTTCATATATAAAGGTTCCAATCTACACTTCTGTAATTGCAATTGGGCCTTGAATGGAAATGTTTGTAAACATGTACTGAAAGTTGAGATGTTTGTGAGTAACATTAGTTTGGGTGAAAATGTACTACCTAGTGTCACTAATCCTACTACAGAAAGGCCTACAATTTTATTTGATTTGAATGAAACACCTATATTGGGCCTAGAAATCCAAACGGAGCTTCCGCCATGCTTTGATTCTCCTCCAAATATAAATTATTATAATGAAACAAGCATTAATAATGTTGAATCGACCAATGTACGACCAGATAGTGCATTATTTGAAGATGATGAGATGAAATGTGTTAACTCATCAACTCATGAGAAATTGAGATCCATAATACCTACAAATTTGGAGCAAGCAAATGCATTGAACAGTTTGGTAGACAAAGCATGTCAAGAATACAATAGAATGTTTTTCAATACTATAACTCCATCAAAGATCACTACTAAAAGAAAACATAGTTTCTTGAGCATAGTCAACAAGAAAAAGCAATGTGGGCGCAAGTCAAAATCAGGGAAAGATAACCCACATTTTGAAAAGGTTGGACGAGTTCGTGCAAAAAAAAGAAACATGGATGAGCAACTGGAGTTATCTTCTCAACACCAAAGAAGTGTGGGCCACATGCTTGAGTTAGTGCAACATTCTATTATACAAAAAAATGGTATGGAAATTTGATGGCATGCATTGTTTTATGTGAAATACGATATATTATAATTTTCGATGCATTTTCATAACTATATGAAATTTTTTATTGTTACAGTCGAGGGAACCACATCTCACAATGTTCCAGCTTGTCGAATTCAATTATTTGATGAGCATGTTGGTGAAAAAACTATAGCAGTTTGAACACTGCTCCAGTGATTAGCATCCCAATTTCCTCCCCGAGGGTGCTTCCTCCTATTGTAAACCAATGGGGATGTATTTTCGCCCACACCGACCACCTTTCTCCATCATAAATTCTCCCATGCCTATAACCACCTCCCCAAACCCTTCCCAATTCCCACTCCCACCATTTATTCATCCACCCTTCTCATTGTTTCAATCATCCACCCTTGACATTCCAATTTCCCCCCCTAGGGTGATCCCTCACCCTAGGGTGATTCCCATTATCGTACAATCGGTGGGGGTGTATCACCGCCCACACCCACTACCTATTTCCTATTTCACTTCCACCATGCCTTTATCCACCACCCATGAACCATGCTTACATCCATCACCAAGTGCTCCACCATCTGTCGAGGAAGGAAAATCTTCTCCATTGCCTTAGATCTTCATGGTGAGAATGAGTAGTTGATCAAAATATTATCATGAATTAATGGAATTGATTCTATGCATTTTGGATTTTACAACTAATTGGTTATTTAATTTTTGCAGCAATATCAAGTTCGAAATGCACTTGGGAGTGCCAAGTGTGGCGAGGGTGACATATAGACCCAATTTATAAATTAGTCATGATGTCATTTTTCCATTATTTAATTTATGGCGCAACCTTCCATTATCTATGTTGGGAATACCATGGGCCATGGGCCCATTTTGTAAAAGAGAAAAATGTATAACTAGACCAATTTGGAATACAAGTACAAGAATTTGAACTTGTGTATATGACAATGTTTTCATTGGCTTTTAAATTCATGATGTGAATTTAATGTTATATTCTATCAATGTTACATTACTTTTGATGAATGTAGTGATAATGGATTTATTTGTTTCATTTACAAATTATCAAGTTTGCAAGTTAAGTTACTTTTAAATTTATATATTACTCAATGTTGCATGCATGGACAACCATATCATTACCATGGAACTCTGGTTAGTTATAATAATGAATGTATCATGTACATGAAGAGAGCATATATATGGATTCAGATTTATTTTAATTTTGAATTTATGAAAAATAAAACTAAAGTTTTAAAGTACAGTATACATGTTTTATGATAAAATCTGCAAAAATAGATAAATTTTTGAGCCTTTACCACTTCAATACTAACATTTAAAGATGAAAACTTTATTGATAAGTGGTGTAGTATTATTTAAGTTTTTTTTTTAATTTTGGTTTTATATATATTTTAGCAATTCCTTTATTTACCTTTAAATAGAGCACAAAACATATTTATGGTAAGAATACAAAGAAGTGTGTAATATTTTTTTGAGATGTGGGTTCACCTTAGTGTGGAAGGCCTTTTCCCACATAGTTTCGAACATGTGACTTTTACACCATGAAGTTCCTTAACATGTAACTTATAAGGTGAAGAGGGAGTTCGACAATGTAACAATGTTGAATGATAGAAAATGTGAATAATAAGAATGTAGTAAGTTACAAACAATCTTCATTGTGTTAAATCTCAAACTATTTTCTTCTACTATTCTTATCGTCGCACCTATTGATTTTCCATCTTTTCTTATCGATCATATGAAAAGGGCAGTTGAAATCATAGACCATTCAAATATTTAACTCAAGATACTCAAAAAATATTTAACTCAATCATATTTAAAAATATTTAACTCAATCATATTTAAAAAAATATATAAAATCCAAAAAATAATCACTCTTTTTTAAATTATCAATCTATTACAAATTAACATACATATTATTTCATTTTCTATTTTCTAAGTTTTTTAGGCCTTTGAAAGCAAAAATGAAATTAGAAAATGGTAAGCTTTCTTATTCCACCATGATTTTCTTTCGTATTTTCTTTGGTTGACATGGCGACCGCACGGTTTAATGGGGCGTAGCAAATCACAAATCAGATTTTCGACAGCTGGGTATGGCATGGGATGCCCATTAGTACTTTTAAACACATTAATGGGCCAATAGACTGGAAAATAAGGCTTTCCTGAGTGGCTGTAGCATACCTTTTTTTCACACTTCAAAAGCATATGTTCTTTTGTACAAGTTGAAAAGCATATTTTTAATATGGTTTTAATACTCGTTAAAGTTTGAGGGTGATTCCAAAAAAATCATTTTACATAAAAATATTAAATGTTGAAAGTTGTTTAGAGTAGTGTATAAATGGTTTAATTTTTCAATCATTTATAAGTTATTTATGAAATTTTGTAATGGTATGTCACATAGTAGTCATTAATTGTTAGTTTAATGGATGGAGTTTATATTGTATATTTATTAGTGAAAATACTGGTTCAATTCTCTACACACTATTGAAAAGTTATTAATTCAATTTTCAAAACATTTTCAAAATTTAACTTATATTTAAACCAATGAAAAGTAATCCTTTCAAATAAATCTACCTAATACTATCTAAATCTTAAAAAATATCTACTTACCCATAAAAAAAATCAATAATCATCGTAACAAGTTATTCATCCATCTACTTACCCATTAAAAAAAAATAATAGTCATCTGAACAACTTATTCATCACTGAGTTCAAGTAATATCTTGGCTTCATGTGTTAGAGTTAAAATATTATTAGCAATTATTAACAATTACTTAACTTTGTTGAGATGTCTAAGTCAACAATTATCACTATTATTTAACTGTGGGGCTGACTATTAATCATCACTATATCATCAACAAGTATTAAAAAGACTAAGTCAACATCTCCTGAGTGAAAATTTCTATCAGTCTTGTGGGGTGTCTATTTATTATCAATATATTATTGACAATTATTAAATATGCTTAGATGGCAGGTCCATATTTCAGAGGAGCATATTTATTATAAATTTTTAAAAATATATAATATTTTTTAATTTTAGAATCTAATATTTTTCGATTAAAGAGTTTTTACAATTTAATGATCCAAAACTATATAGGATTTAGCTAAATGAAAGTTTATCTTTTTAGGAATAAAGTTTTTCACATAAATAGTAATCAATAAGGCTATATAGCTAGAGTTTCCTCAAGCGTAATTTAAATATGGCTAATTTAAAATAATTCCAGTTGAATTATTATTAATTTAAAATAATTCCAGTTGAACTATTATTACATTGAATATTTCTCAATTAAATATGTAAATTTGACCCTAAGCATCTTAATAATGGTAATGTTAAAGAGATAGAAGAACAAGAAGATCTGATTTCAAAGCTTGGGAGAATAGCATGGATGCCTTATATTAGAGATATTTCTAAAACCATCAACATTATGTTTAGAAAAAATCTTAGGTAAAGAAAAGATGAAAATGATATCACTCCCAAGCTCTGAAATATGGTGATTAGGATCTAAGAAAGGTTAACTTAGATAAATATGTAAATTTCTACTTTTATTCATATGTAAATTTAAAATGTAAAAGTATTAAAATTTTAATTAAAGTACAATAAAGTATTTTTAAATAACATTGATCTGACAAAATTTTACCAATATAAATGTCAATGTATTGTAAATTTTACTACAAAATGCCCCATCACTTAAATGTGATACTCAAAGAATAATAACATCACTTTGCGACACTCAAAGATTAATAAAAACCTAAAAAGAAAGAAAAAAATGAGATAAACACTCAATTATTTTTAATCCAAAATTAATTGTAAAAAGAGACTAAAAAATAAGTAAAATAACTCTTAAAAAAACTCTCAAAACTTCTTATTTCAGTAACGGTTTGTGGCCGTTACACCAATTGCTTTGGTTATTTGTAATAGTCATGATATTATTCAGAGTTGTTTTTAGTGCAATTTTTTGGAGTTTTCGATGTCAAAATTCAGTGAAACAATTTGAGGTAAAATCTTGATTACCCATCAAACTTCTGTTTTCAAACCACGTTGATATATTTCATTATGTAAATTTCTCATCATAATAACTAATTACAGTTCATGGAAATTTTATAAATCACAATAATAAAAAAACAAACTAGTTATATTTTCATATTATATGCGTTTGCTTAATAGACTATATGAATTATTATTTGGCAATCGTCCTTTGAAAAATGGAAATTTAACGAATTTTATAAGAAAATATTGAAAATCGTCCTTTCAAAAATGGAAATTTAACGAATTTTAATGAATTTTATTGAATTTTATGAATTTTTAAAGAAAATATCGAAAATTTTAATTTTTCGCATACATACATAAAGATGACATTAGGGATACGATATTGCAGATCTGTATGCACACTTCAGGAAGATCTCTCCATAAACGCCCACCGTTTTAAATCTCAATACTCGAGAGGGAAAAACGTTAACACAATTCCCACAGGAGATTGTACGCTACACAGGAGATTGAGCTGGAGGTCGTATGGGCGGAAAGTTAGATTGGCTGACATGGCGACCGCACGGTTTAATGGGGCGCAGCAGATCGCAAATCAGGTCTTCGACGGCTCGAGATTTTCGACGGCTGGGTATGGCATGGGTCGCATGGCATGGAATGCCCATTAGTACTTTTAAACGCATTAATGGGCCAACTAAAATACCTCTGACAAGTTGGCAGTACACAGAATTCGAGTTTTATTCAATGTCAAAATTAAATTTGAAAAACATAAAGTTTATAGAATATCTATAACGTGATATCAACTACTTATCTCTAATACGTCTTGATACAGTTATGCTGAATTTGCAATAAATATATGCAATCTTCATTACAGATACGTGACTCCAAATCCATCTTACAGTATTATCTAATAATTATGATGAATTTTCAATAAATATATATGCGTGATTCCCAATCCAACTTACGTGATTCTACATCTCGGTTACCTATAATAGTTTAATGGATATGACTTGAGTATGATGTGAATGATCAAACAAATTAAAGTGGCGTTGAGCGAAGTACCAGCTAAATGAAAGCGGTATAAATTCCGTGGGAACTTGGAAAGTTGGCATGCGTGATTTGATAATCGTAATAATGATTGAACCCTAAATATTGCTCGAGTGTTTGAGAATAGGGTTTATTTAGGTTTTTCTGAACCGTTTGAGAATAATGGAAATGTAAATGGAAAGGGCAGAAGAGATATGGAAGGGACTCTCAGGAAAAGTTACGCTACATGTTTTGGCAAGACTACCCATCAAAAGTATTATGAGATTTCATGCGGTCTGCAAACGTTGGAGAGAAATTTTTCAGTCGCCAGAGTTCAAACTATTGTCCTCCACTTTAATGGGTCGTCCTTCTCCCGCATTTGTCTTTATCGAATATGAAGAGGAACCTTGTGAACAATCTATGTGCATGAAGTTGATGGAAATAGAAAGCGGATCCAAATTATACTGTTTGTCTCTAGATTTCCTTCCCGGAGCTGCTTGTGTTGTGGCTACTTGCAAAGGTTTATTGTGTTGTTCTGACAGCCTGGATGAAATAATTTACATATGCAATCCTCTGACAAGATCGTGGATAAAACTTCCAGAGGCTCATGAACTTACATGGTGGGATTTCATTTGTCTCACTTTCGATTCCTGCACCAGGTCTTGTACTCTCATCATAGGAAGGCAAGAATATAATGATATATTGATGGAGATCTATAGTTCGAAGGTAAATGAATGGAGTCAATTCCAGACAAGTGTGGACGGTTTAGTTCGGCCTGTAAGGGACGGTTTAGGTTCGCTCTAGTTTCCTTCGATATAGCGAGAATGGAAAAAAATCAAGGGGCCAGAGAAGATAACGAGTGATTTGATCTGGGATTCACAGCTTACTGGTTCTGAAGGGCTGATAGCTCTTGTATATGAATATGAGACATAATTTTGTGTATGGAAAATTGTAACCGATGCAGTAGAAGAAACCCAGTGGTCTGCACCAATAATATTTGACAGCGAGCAGGAAGTGGATATTAACATGGCGTCTGCTTCAAAAGAAACTGCTGTGAATGAGAGTGCTTACATTTCAGTAGTTTCACCATTAAAGGAGATTGTTGCAATTTGTGGCAAGGAAGGAAAATTGCTCTATAAAGTAAACTGTTCCAAACTAGAGGTGAATCCATTTGACTCTGACTCTTATGTTTCAGTGCGTGCCTTTGATCTCAACAATATTTCGTGGCCTTAGAGTATGTAATTTTCTCGGCCAAGTTATTCCATGCCAAAGTTTTGTCATAAGCAAAGGTTAATCATGTATCTCTTTTTTCTTTTTTTGTCAACGTATGGAAGAACCTGCAACGCATCATGTGCTTCAGGTTTGTCAGATCTGGTAAATGGTGGAGTTGACCAAGATGAATGTTTCGCTGTCTATACTATGTGAATTATGCGATTTTGTTGCGAGGATATGCAGAGACAAGGAAATGAAATAGAAATGCATGAATTTGGAATTTTATGTAGTTCTGACATGAAAATCTAGGGAATGTGTATGGTTTCCTATTTTGATGCATTTCAAAGATCTTTGATAAGTACTGTGCCCCTCTTGTCAATCTGTTCCTTTCTTGATATGAAAGTTGTTAAAATTGGTGTTTAATTAAGCTGAAGGCGTTAGTAGTGTAGGGTAGTTCCTGCTACATGCCCCAGACTTCTTCAATGAGTGTTTGACCCCAGACTTCAAATTTTTCTAATATTTAAAAAAAATAAAATTATAATTTTATTAATTTAATTGAGTCTAATATTTGTTAGTGAGGTTTTGGTTAAACTGTCATAAAACTGCTTTTTATGGCAGTCATCACAGGTTCAATATTGAGTAAGATATTGATTAAACTTTTTATGGCAGTCATCACAGGTTCAATATTGAGTAAGATATTGATTAAACTGTGATGAAATTGGCTATTGTGATGCTCATCACAAATTTAGTATTAATAAAAACAATAAAATATTACAAAAGTACTACCAAACTTAAAAAACATTAAATCTATTACTTCCTCTATAACTTTAACGTCCGGTGAATTCAGTTTTTCTTGAGATTTTCTGCAAATTTATAGATTCCTCTAAAACTTTAACGTCCAGTGAATTCAGTTTTTCTTACGCTTTTCTGCAAGTTTACAAATTCCCTAGTATCCACCAAAAAAAAAATATGGCTTAATTTAATTCAGTGTGTTACTTCTTTTTGAACTTTTATATATAGCGGTTTCAATTTTTCCTGGGATTATCAGGTTACATTGTAGTTCTTTTTCTTGGGATTATCAGCTCAGATTTTAGTTTTTGGTACAATTTCAATCTTCGAATATATAATATAATTGGGTTATTTTAAATATTTTTTTATATTGGGTTATTTTAAATATTTTGTTTGTAATATGTGATGGTACTTTTTCACTTTGTCAAATTAAAAATAATTAATTATCGTAATTGTATTCAGTAATAAATTATTATTTTATAAAAATAGTCATTTATATACTAGTGGATGATATATTTGAATAATATTCCTTTTTAACTTAATTACGTCGGAGGCATTTTTTTTGTCGGCTTGGGGTGAGAAAACATGGCTCACCCCAGCGAATGAAAAACACTTATCGTTCTTGCTCCCAGTGAAACCTTGACATGTGGCAGCTCCTCATATGGGGGTTTATTGTTTTGAGGAGTGTTGGATCACTGGGTAATGTGTGATAGGACCGTTTAGGTCGAACCCTTTAATTCTGCATTACGCCTCTCGAGAAGGATTTTGTATAGCGATGGTTGGAGAATTAACTGTGTTCAGGCCTTCCAGAGGAACCGAAAGAAAGCCCAGCGTTGGTATTGTAACTGACAGTGTTTATTGCATAATCCTTCCCGGTCGGACTTTGGTCACGTTAAACACCTGAGGTCGTAGCAAAGAGCTGTGGTGAAAATGACCATATTGTAAGCAAGAGCGAATGGAGTGGAACCCTAAAGGAAAGGATGTGGAACCAGGAGAAGAGTGAACGTGGTTCAAAGCTAAGACTGGCAGTATATCGCGCAACACAAAGGCGGTAAGTTGTACTTAAGAAATTGGAGTGATTCCATAGGCTCGGTGATGTGTGTCCCTGAGCAATTTTGGAAAACCTCTCTCATCGCAAGTTAACGATAGTATAAGTAACTCATGCGATATTGATTTAACCTGTCAGATCTTTCAAATTGATCTAACGTCGTTTCGACCGTCGGATGGGTGCACTAATTTGACAAAGGTATGGACACCGTTGAATTCAATTCGTTAATAAGTTGGAAGGCGTGGGGCAGTGATACATATGTTGTCAAAGTCACGGGGTTCTAATGAAATGGGTTGTATAGTTAATTATAGTCTAGTTAAATTTAAAAAAAATAAGAAATGTATCATAAACAATATAAATATTTAATAAAATATCTAAATATAACATTTAAATTAAAAAATCTATAAATTTGTAACTCATTCCTTTTAAATTAGAATTTTAGATAATTCTATATATTAATAAAATTCTACAAAATTTAATTTTAAATTTGTAGATAATTTTATAAAATCCATTGTAAATCTAATATCAGATTTCAATTCTATAAATTGAAATCTTATGAGTTTGTGTGGTGTTCACTTAATATTTATTTCAAGTTTTACATTAAATAAAAAAATTGAAAATAAAAACTATTTTGGAAATATCAAAATAATTTTTCTAAGCATTTGGTTTGACATAAAAGAATTGAAGATAAAAACTACCTTGGAAATATCAAAATGACTTTGGTAAAATTCAAGCATTTGACATAAAAAGATTGAAGATAAAAACTACCTTGCAAATATCAAAATAACTCTTGTGAAATTCAAACATAAAAAAATTGAAGATAAAAACTACCTTGAAATCAAAATTCATGTAATCAATCAATGGCAGATTTTACCCCTCATAAATTTACATTCATCATGTTCCCTAACATGTACCACAAAATGATTCATGTCTCCTTCCGACATTCCCTTGCACCCCCGGTGCAATTGCTAGTATATAAATAATTACAATTCAAGTTCATATTAAAAAAAAATAACATTAGTTTGAGATTTTACATATTTATATATCCATCTAATTGATGAAAGACATTGTAGATAATTTCAATAAATAATTTTCCATAGTTGTGTATTGTATTCTTATCTAATATTATGGTTCTATTGAACAAAATAATAATAATAATAATAATAATAAATGAAAATTATTTTAAATACTTCGTCTGTCATATGCATCGTCTGTCATATGCAGTAGGAAATATTATTATTAAAATATTAAAATACTTCACTTTATCAAATTAAAATATTAATTTATTAATTAAAAATATTTTATTAATTTAATATTTTATTAATTAAAAATAATTTACTAGTGTAATAAATTAATCTACAGGTCAATGGATGATATACTTGAATAATATCCCACAAGTATAATATCCCATTTTAACCTAATATATATAAATGCTATTACAATTCATTCATACTTAAAAAAAAAACCATTAGTTTGAGGTTTTACACAATATTTATATACCCATCTAATTGATGAAAGACATCGTAGATAATTTCGATAAATATTTTTCCATGGTTTTGTATTGTATTTATATCTCGCTCTTTATCGTTGTATTGAACTGAGTAGCCTAAGAAGAAATTGCGATTAAAATTTAAGTTCATAAAAAAAACCATTACTATGAGGTTTTACAAATTTGCACATTTATATACCTATCTAATTGATAAAAGAAATTGTAGATAATTTTGAGAAATACTTTTCCACAATTGTGTATTGTATTCTTTTCTAACTCTTTATCGTTGCATTGAACTTAGTAGGCTAAGAAATTAAGATTATGCTCAGTGTAATAACTAATGATTAAAATTTGTGTTTTATTATGTTGATTTGGGAGGGGAATTGAACATTTGATTTTACATCAAGGAGTGTTTTAATACAATAACCTTTCACTATCTATCAAAAACTTCGTGGACATTATGCTTGTGTATTTTATATAAGTAAGTTTGTTGGTTTATTTTTCAATAGGGTTTTTACAATTTTAATTTAATTATTCATAATTATTTTAAAATTAATTTCTTATAATTTTAGAAGTAGTTATGTTCTTTTTGTTTTTTTAACTAAATTCATTAATTAAGAAATAATCATTTGAATAAGTGTCATATGAAGTGATTTATGATTTTTTGGGCATGTGATATTGATAAGCCATGGTATTGGCTTATGATATTATAAGAAAATATATTTACATATCTAGAAATCAACAAATATATTGAAATCAATGCATCCAGTGTAATCAATTAAATAGTATTAAGAAACAAAATGTATAGTAAAATCAATGCATTTCTTTGGCTAAAAACCAAAATATTCATGGATTTCTAAATCCTACTTTTACCTTTTGTTAAAGAATTAATTCTTATTTCTCTGTGGTTAATAATGTTGTATATTATATAATACTATATAACATCTCTATTTTTTAATATGTATTTCTTTTTTCTTCCTTCTTTCCCTCACCTCCATATTTTTGTCTATCTCGCTTTCTCTCTCTCTCTCTCTCTCTCTCTCTCTCTTCATTTCCTTCCCTCTCTTTGTTTCCCTCTTCCTCCCTCTCCCAGCCCTTACCCTCTATATTTATATCTCCCTCCATATATCCTTTTTGTCTCTCTCTCTCTCTCTCTCTCTCTCTCTCTTTTCATTTCCTTCCCTCTCTTTGTTTCCCTCTTCCTCCCTCTCCCAGCCCTTACCCTCTATATTTATATCTCCCTCCATATATCCTTTTTGTCTCTCTATCTCACCACCTAAACACACATTCTCTTCCTTTCTCTCCATGTATATCCCTCTCTCCCTCCCCCCCCCTCTCTCTTCTTCTCTCTCCCCCAACGTCTATATTTCTATGTATTTGTATCTCACACCACAAAAATTCTCTCTCTTTCTCTCTCCATATATATATATACACCACTCTATGTCCATATATATCTATCTCTCCCATCCATCCCCCCCTCTCTCTCTCTCTCTCTCTCTCTCAAGCCCTCTCTCTTTTCTTTTCTCTCTCTCCCTTTTTCCTTCTTCCAATTATCACCCCCGTCTCTCTTTTTCTCTCTATCCTCAAACTTTTTCATTATATCCCTCCCTGCCTCCTCTCTCTTACCTGCTCTCTCTCTCTCTCTCTCTCTCTCCCTCTATAATTCTATCTCCCCCTCCATCTCTCTCTATCTCTTTTTCCCTCTCTAAGTGTATGTCCATCCATATGATTGAGAATTGTCATTTTATGTAACAAATGATATATGTAAAGTTTAATATCGTTTACTTTTTAATTATTGATTGTGAAATGAGTTATGGTTTTAGGGAATTTGGTATTTATAAGCCATGGTATTGGTCCTATATCTATCTCTCCCGTCCATCCCCCCCTCTTTCTCTTTCTCTCTCTCTCTTTCTCTCTCAAGACCTCTCTCTTTTCTTTTCTCTCTCTCCCTTTTTCCTTCTTCCAGTTATCACCCCCATCTCTCTTTTTCTCTCTATCCTCGAACTTTTTCATTATATCCCTCCCTGCCTCCTCCTCTCTCTTAGCTTCTCTCTCTCTCTCTCTCTCCCTCTATAATTCTATCTTCCCCTCCATCTCTCTCTATCTCTTTTTCCCTCTCTAAGTGTATGTCCATCCATATGATTGAGAATTGTCATTTTATGTAACAAATGATATATGTAAGGTCTAATATATTTTATTTTTAATTATTGATTGTGAAATGAGTTATGGTTTTAGGGAATTTTGTATTTATAAGCCATGGTATAGGTCCATGGTTTTGTAACAAAAATTATTTACAAGTTAATAATATCTATGGTAAAGAGGGGTTGAATATTCATAGTTAAAGATCTTGTCATATTGTAAGTTTATAGTGAGTATTGAATTTCTATGTGCTTATTAATTAAATTTAAATATTGTTTTGAAATAATTAGTAGTCTTGCCAAGGTAAGACTCTAAGAATTTAGATATTCTTATTTATCACTATTAATGTAGTATTAAGAAACTCAAGCTACAATGATTATTTTGAAAAATAAATATTTATTTCTCAATATTATTATATTATTAAAAACTAATTTTCAAGCATTTGATTGGACCATAACTTGAATGTTTTATTGTAAGTTTTTCACACTATAATGTCATGAACATAACTTCTTGACATATTTTATGCCCTAATCTATGGATATAGTTGCAAAATTCATGCATGATTTGTAAATATTTGTGTAGTGATTTTTTATTCTTAATTACCATCAATTACTTCTCACCATAATTTAAGTAATTCTTTGCATGGAAAATGTATAGGCATGCGATGTAAAAAAATATACATAACATCATTTATTTCCCACCATTATTTATGTTTTCCTTAGCATGTATGTAGGAGTAGAAATCTAAATATGTAAATTTACTAGTGGTTACTACCCTCCAAAATTTATGCAAGTTGTTTTCTTAAGAAGACAATCAATTCTCCAATTCACATCTCAATTTATTAGCCTCTCCTAAATCAAGGCTATAGGATGATTTTTCTGTTAATCACTATTAATTTAGAGGGTTGTAGAGGGTCTCTTGAAAATATTTATCCAATGACCTTTTTTTTTATTTACATTGGTGTTTCATTAAAATCAATTTTAATTTTTTTATTACTCGATATCCTTTTTTAACTTCTAAATTTGAAGAGATAAAACTATATATATATATATATATATATATATATATGTATGGATTAATTGTCCCTCATCTTATTGGGAATCAATTATGTGGACTAACCACCACCCCTAGATAATGGTATTAACAACCCACTTAAGATAAGGGTTTGGAAGTTTACTAAAACCTACAACTTTTGGTGTAAAAAAAAACATCAACACGTTATCAAAGCCTTGGCAAAAGTGAGATTCAACAAGTTGTCTTTGAGGGGGGTTCTTAGAGTATAAATTTTCACACCCAGCTCAATGAAAATCAATTACATCAAATAATTGTCATTATAAATGGAACCAACCACCCACTGAAGGTAAGTTTGGAAGTTTACTCAAGCCTATCAATTTTGGTGTAATACAAAAACCTCAATAATTTTGTAAATTTTAATACTCAAATTTGTACATATAAGAGGCTATTTTTTTCATGAACATAATTTATACACCATTGAATCATAAATTAGTTGAAATCATGAAATTAAATTATTATTGTAAGAATTATAATGTAATTTTAAAGTTGATTATCGATTTAATAAATTCTATGAATTTTTTTTATATGAAAATTGATCATTAACTTATATTTGGTAAATTGAGTGAAATTAACCTTGAAATAAAATCCTTTCAAAATTCTCATTTGAGATATATTATTACATAATAATAATTTCTAATAACTTAAAGAGTTTCGACATTGGGATTGTTGTTATAACCCTCTTTGCCACCATATGTCAGTGAAATGGACATAGTGTCAGTGTTCCTTACTTGTCAAGTTGAATGTGATGTTCTTTCCCATTATCTATGGTCTTCTAGTAGCCCATGGCTCTCATAAGCCTAACATCATGTCACCCATCGATCCAATTTAGCCACACATCATGTCATTTTGGTATACAACTATTCTTCGTATTAGGAGTGATGGAGGTCAAAATTCTAGAACAAACTCTCGTCTAATCCCTTAGCTCCCCTATTTCCTTGGCTTATTAGAAAATTGGGTTCACTTGACATGCAAGGTAATATTCTTCTAGTGATTCTCCACTAAGATAACTAAGTTATATCTATCTCATAAATTTACTTAAGAGAAATGTTTTTTGATGGTTAGGCATGGTTCCAAGGGCTTGTCAATAAGCAACCAGTTTCCCCATTTGAGCAGCTAATTTTCTCATAGAACCAAAAGAGATTGAACCAATTACATCATCAGGATGTGGTACAAGTATGGGTCATTTTGGATCAGTTGAAGGACAAGGAATATTTCTAATAATGTCATAGAGAGTGCCTAAATAATAATAAATCAAGTGAGGATTTTGAGTATGTAAGATGAACCGCTTCTCTCTAGCGACCCTAGCCATACTGTCATCCTTGGTAATAGGTGGTAGGAAAGACCAAGTAAACCAATATTTAACAAATTGTTAAATGATCTTGGTCCTAATCAACCACTTTATTTTCCTCCATTAGTGTATGTGACCGCATATATTGGTAGAGGTGTCCTCATTGATGGTAGACAAGAGTTTGTTTCTAATCTCTTTTCGCATAAATAACTTACATTGGTTCAAGAATGTCTATGACAAGGAAGAATAGTCACTATGAGATTCTTTATCTATTTTATTGTACTATTTTGTGGTATCTATGCGTAGGGTTATTTGCAAGATTATAACCCTAATAAAACAATCCACCAAGGAATTTGAGGGACACCATATATGGTATGTAATAGTATGTGTGGTCCAGTTCTCTCTGAACTCTAATTTAATCCCTTGTCTCTCCTCTTCTCTCAACTTACTAGTACACTGGGCTCATTTTAAATGTAGGGAAAGTCTATTTTGGTGATATTAAACTCTAGCATGATTGAGATATCTCTATCCTTCTCTCTCTTTCCTTCACCCTTGAGAGTGTCTCACTAAATTTATCTTTCTTAGATCCATGATGATCTATGCGGATACCTAGGTCCATGGAAAGTTTAAAAAATATTTGAATAATTAACCCTTATCCAACTCGGGATAAGATGAGTCAAATTGACCTGCTAAAAAAGAACTTGTTCCAAAATTTTGACCTCCATAATTCCTAGGATGAAGAAAAGTTATACAACCAAGTGGAATGGTGTATGACTATAATGGAAGGATAGGTAATGGGGTGATAGGTTTGTGGTAGTGATGGAATACTCAAAGAGAATAAATAAATGGAAAGAGAGACACATTCAGATCAAAAACGAAAAAATATTGACATTAATTTATTTTTATAAACATAAAGTGGAAAACAAGTATAACAATTATGCACTTAAAGAAGACATTTCAAAATACAAATAGTATGCCTATAATTATCATAATTACAAGGTAGCAATTTTATTTTGTTATAAATGCTATAAACAATATAAAAGGATTGTTGTTGGTAGATTACTATGGATAATATAAAAAAATATAGAAGTCTTTATGGTTGAGAATGTGATATAATGTTCTTAGTATATGTATTAAAGCCAAGTACCATGATGAAACTAAAAAATTATAATGTAAAGTACACATCATCTTGACAAGGTTAATATTTTTAGGAATTGTAGTTAAGAATGTTATTATCAACTTTTTGTTGGAAAAAATAAGAAGGGTGGTGAATTAGTGTTTCATACATTTCCACAATTTAATGATTACAAATAATTAACCAATAACATAAAATCAAGGAAAAAAGGATATATATATATATATATATATATATATAGGGAAGCTAAAAATTATGTTTCACCCTTCCACCCTTAGTAATAAAATGTAGAACAATAATTTCAAGCTCCCATACTAGGGATAGTGACCCAATTATAACATTGAACAAACTAAAAAATTATGCAATCTCAATGTATCAACATCAACACAAAATCCTCTTTATTGACTTTATCAATATTGTTATCATATAAATATGCCAAAAATATCCCAATGATAATATTATCAAAATTATACACATAAATCACATTAGCAATACAAAACTACCATTCATCACACATCAATACATAATATCTACAAACACTTCATCCCATTTTACATGCACCTCCACAAATTCTAGCATGCGATATGACCTTTATATTTTTTTCTAATGTCCAAACTAATTTTCAAATACATAAGTAGTTTTTTTTTCTCTTTGTAATGCATTTCTCTAAAGATATTCAAGATTACATAGTCCAATAACAAAAGGAATCTATTTTGTACCTCAGATCGCCAATACGAGAGTGTCTCCTTACCCATTGATGTATCCTGAAAATGTTTTGTTAATCTACACTTTGGTTTTGCTCAAATAATGTGATTTAATCTCCCTTACACACCCTTCCAATTTTTCCTTGGGAGGCTACTTGAACAACCTCAAAACATGCTTAAATATATCCTTGAAAAAAAATTTAATGCATAATGGATAGAGCCTCAACATAAGCTAAAACTTTTCAATTTATGGCCTAGATAAATTTTAGGGAGGGGCTTGAATTTGCCTCTGAAAGCTCATGCTTTGACTACCTTAGGAAGACTGTTATAGGGTTGAATGAACTACCTTGGATAAGGTTGATTTTTTTACCACAAAGAGATGCATCATATTTTCCTTTATGAGATGACTGGATTTGCTATAGAAATTCCCTAGAATTTATTTTTCAATTTCCCTTAGAAACAAATCTTGAAGGAAGCTCAAATTAAACCACACAAGGGGCCAAGATGAGCTACCTAAGGAGGTCTACCACATAAATTTGAACTACCTTAGGAGCTTGAATTTCCTCAGGAACTAGGAGAAGGATATGTCTGACACATCAAAACAATTACCTCAAAGAAGACCTCAATTTTCTCCTTTCTCTTCATGTAAAGAGATTTCTTCTTCATAGACCTTGAACTTCTCGATAGATATATCTTATTACCGATTCCCAAATTCTCGAGCTTGAATAACCATGACTAGGGTGGATTTATATAGGTTAGGAGGGGGTGGCTATTTTGGAGTCAACTTGAACCAAAAATAAAAAATTTCATATTCAAAAGACATGTATTTCTTTTGAGGTGACCTTAACAAGGAAATCCAACTTGAATAAAAGGGGTTTAGACATATCAAAAATCTATTGACTTCGAAATAAGGACTTAGGCTAATTCAAATCATAATTTTGAGCTTCTTCTACGAGAAATGATAAAGTATTAAGACTATGGATGTAATGGGATATGAGTTGGATAGGAACCCACCCATTTGGGGCATCAAAATGAAACCTTTAAAATCTCTTCAACCAAAAGGAACCTCAAGGCATGCAACCTATAACATGATATGGCTTGATTCGAGCTATCAATCTGAAGTGTTCTTGAAACTAAATTCTTGTGCATGCATATCATCAAACAAGTGTTGTCCCATTCACCTTTTGACATCAATGGAAATTTTTTACAATAATTGTTAATGCATGTACTAAAAGAAAGGACTATGATGGAGCTAAAAAGAGATGGAATATCACAATGTAGAGTGCAAGAGATTGTTACGTTTAAATAAGAGTATATAATTTATGAAGGATAGATGACCCATGTAAGGTGGAAAATAATTAGCAATAACATACTTATAAAAAAATCATATTTTATAGTATTTAATGAGCTATAGTAATTATTATTCTTTGATTTTAGAAATAAAAATTTTACTAGATATATTTTCAATTTTTTGTTTCATATATTCCATGGAATCATATTTGTACAATAATTTCTGAATTTATTTATCCACATATGCAATAAATGTGGAAGTACTAAATATATTATGAATTTTTTGTTTCATATATTCCATGGAATCATATTTGTACAATAATTTCTCATGTTATTTATCCACGTATGCAATAAATGTGGAAGTACTATATATATGCCATAATAGTAAGCCATTCATTAATATCTCAATTGTGTAATTTGAAGTATATGCACTTTATTTAGAATTACTATTTCTCAAAAGATCCCTTTGAAAGTTGGTGTAAAAGGAAAATAATTCTTATGGTTAGGGTTATGGATCGTAAGCTATTGAAGGAGGAAACACACCAATCATAGGGAGAAATCAAGAAATATTTATAAATCACTATCAAAGGTTTTGTGACTTATAAAAGAAAATATAGAAGTAGATTTATCAATCAAGTATTCTTATTCCAAAATATTCCTTGATAACATGAATTCAAAAGAAGCAAACACAAGATAAAATTATGTATTTAAAGAAAAGTTAAGTAGTCAACACTACAAGGATAAGACCTTCTAGCGAACGTTTTTGAGGAACCCCTTATAAAAATACCCCAAACATTAGTTTTTAGCGAAGGTTACTAGAGGAGGTTGGCAGGCGGAGGTTTTTTGTTTGGTGAGCTTATCATCCTAAATCACACCGGTGTGCTCAACAAGGGAATGCATCGGTGCAAACAAAAAATTGGCACACCAGACACCGTGTGCTCCATACACACCTGCCCAGTGCATCTTATTACTATAGTGCACTAGTGCTTTACAACTCTTTCGCACTGGTGCGTCATAAAACACCGCACCAAGATAGAAACCACTCGGTGTGTTCTTAAGCAATCGCATAGGTGCGCCTATAAAACCTCGCGCACTGGAACAGGGTTAAATAAAAAAAATTTAAGGCAAAAAACCCGCATTTTTCACTTTTCGCAGTGCTCCAGAACTCTCAAGCACCGATGCAATTTATCTTTGTCTGAGCCTCCCTGACATCGGGGCTCCCATTGCACCCATTACACGCACTGCTGATGTGCATTTCCCACCAATCTCCAGCTTGCATTTTGCAAAACAGAGGGAAAATTTTCTTTTAGAAATTCTACAGCCAATATGCTTCCTCGATGACCAAATGTACAAGTATTTTTCTTGTTTTGCCATAACTAAGTTTTTTAGTGGATTAGAATTTCAAATAACTTTAAAATTAACCATTTAAAAGAAAAAAATAAATTGTCGCATGGTCCGCTCAAGCCATTCGGCTCGCACTGGTAAGCGGTGCTGCCTGTAAAAAATATAGGTCGCACCACAACCGATGCTAACGGTATCCGCACCATTTTCAGGGTGGTACCGAAAGGCGCACCGCGTTATTTAAAAAAAAAAAAAAAGTGTGACTTGGTCATTTACCTGGCCGCACCATTGACCATGTGGAGTAGTGGCAACGCGGTGCATTGACGGAAATATCCACCCAAAGGTGGGTATTTTTGTCAGCGCACCGCATTCGACATTTCCACAGGGTCAACGGTGCGACCTGGTAAAATACTGTACCATTGACTATGTAATGATGTTAGGAGGTCGGTGCGTTGACCCAACTATACGCGTCGGGGCGTAGATTTTAGTCAACGCACCGCACTCCTGACACCGTACATAGTCAATGGTGCTCTGAAAATTTTCAAGTGCATCGACTATGGTGCATTGAATATCATTTGGGGCACCGCCACTGGTGCGTGACAAAAAAAAGACACACTGAAACCGGTGTATTACTGTTTTTTGTGGCACGCTGACTATTTTTTTTTTTTTTTCCAAAAAAAATTGTATATGTATAGTCTTAAATATATGTCTCATTTAATAAAAAAATTTATTTAATATGTCAATCATTCAGAGAGAAGACGGGGAACAACAACAACAACAAGCGAAGAAGTATGACATGGTTCGCTTGTGGGAGGCACAAGTGAGGGAGAGAGATGCGTACCCTTGCTTTATTACAACAACTACCCAGGGGTTCCTAAGGCAGGTAAGCCTCCTCAAGTTCTATGAGGAGGCTATTTCCCTGAAGGGCCATGGTGTGTTTTTGAGACATATTATCCGTATGTTAAATGGTCACCGACAGGCTTTTCGGGTTGGTCCTAACTAGTGGTACATGCCCACTAAGGAGGAAATATATTTTATTATAGGGCTATCGAGGAGAGGGGTGGATTTTCCCTCATTCCCAAAGGTTCTAGTTCGCTATGCAATAGAGAGTCAGTTGGTGTACTTCCAGAGATACATTAGTGCAGATATACTATCTCCTTCAAATTTTCAGATCTCCGGAGGTCAGTTACATATTGGTGCATTTGGTAGTGAGGAGGTGATGTAACACCCCTAGTTTCTATGCTTTTTAAGTTAGACATTTGAACAAAAATCCAACAGGGAGTGGACCCCAATGGATAATTATTTTGTGTATTTTATTTAAATATTTATTAATAAAAATAAATGGAATATTTATGTCTGCACTATGACGAGATGAGATTGGAGATCATAAGCCTAATCCATGAGGATATGGATAAGGCTAAGACTTTCCCAAAACCTTTCAAAAAGCCTTGAAAGGAATTATTTCTAATTTAGATTTAAGAGGAAAAATTTAAATTCCCCAATGATGAGGAAAGTAGTTGGGAAGAGGTAAAAATCTAGAAAAGCAGAAAGCATCTTTAAAGTCCCTCATTAAGGGAAGCCTAGGCAAACATGAATAAAAACATCTTGAAATTATGGACGCAAAATTAGAAATAGGCTTTGGGGAAAGCATAGCTTAAGTAAGATACTCTAGAACAGATTGGGGTTTGGTCTGTTCTGAGAGAGGATCTCAGCTCGGGGGTGAATTCTGGAGATAGAGGAATTCTATGGTTGGGAGGATTGGGCATAGGGAAAAGTGGTATGCACACTAGTCTTATAAATTTTTACTATAGATGATGTTATGAAATATTGAAAAAAATTATATAGCTACAATTATGAATTAATTTTATTGAGATTTTATTATTCCTTACATTTAACAAATTTCACTAGGAGAAATGAATCTCTAAAATATGTATAGTTGTAGGAATAGAAATTATGGGAAATTATCAACTAGAATCTCTAAACTAGAAGATGGTCTAAATATATATATATATATATATATATATATATATATATATATATTATTCACATAATCTAGATTGAATATTGTAACTTAAATCTGCTTCTAGAATGTACAATTACAAGAACAGAAACATACATAGAATTTCTAACATTTCAGTTAAGATTAGAATTTAATGTATCTGATTTACTAAAATCTGTATAATCATGCAAAGAAAATCTTAGTTCAAATACTAAGAGAGGAGCAATATTTAGTAAATCAAAAATTATATTCTAGAGTTCTGTGAACTCATTATTATTGTGCAAGGAAAATAAATTCTACTGTACAACAATGACACAATTATTTGAAAAATTCAAATTCTAATATAAATAGAACAAATTTATATGCTTTCATGAACAATTAAAAATTTCATAGCAGAAAGATAGATGTCATTGATATATCTACAGTGGATTTATCAATTAAATGAAAAATTAAAATGAAATGGGTAATAGTAAAATACTATACTGAACACTAGATTGCACTGTCAGAAATAAACGAAGATTTCAACCTACATAAATATTAACAGAATGCACAGTATGAAAATCTTTTATATTCTGGGCAAAATACACGTTGAAAACACTGTTGAAGTTTTAATAAACTCTACTTAGCCTAAATGATGTATACTTGAATAAGAGAAAAGCAAGAAATTATAAATTAACACAATTGTATGCTCTATATAGTTGGCAAAAGAGATATATAATACAGAAGCCTTACTACAAATTAAATTTCAACACGGTTGTATTACATATACACAGAGTGAAATAAAATATATTTTTAGCTATCCTGCGAATAGAATCGAGAGAAATATGAACTTCTGTTCTTAAATTTCATATCTATATAAATTTTGTTTAAACCAGAAAAAGGTATATAATTAACATTATTGAACATTTGTAAGAATGTAACAGAATTATACATTTCAGGACATACTGAAAAATTATCAATGTCCTTTTCATATATATATATATGACAATTGGAAACTGAAATTTATAAGAGTAGAAAGTATTCTAAAATCTGTGGATAAAAGAGATGATATTAGGATATGGGGAAACAGAAATATAAAAATAAAAATATTGTACAGGAAATCTGAACCTCTATAGAGCATCTGCTTGTAATAGTATTAAATTGGTAGTCATTCTCAGAAAACAAAATTAAATAACAAATATCATTATAACTCAACAGTATACTTCTTGTTAATCTATCTACCCAAATCTCAGTTCTGATTTCAAAATTATTACAAATTTTTTTTGTGAATATAGAACTCGAAATTGCTATACAAATCTAGCAATTAAGTTCAAGGACCATTTTGGTTACTCCGAGGAGGTTAAAAACCCATACTGACCTATAACCAGAAGGGTACTGGAGTTAAACTTCTACGAGTTATAAGTTTCCACATAAGGAGAAAGTATGGAGCCGAGACAAATTTAATTGTTACCTATAAGACACCAAGCCAAAGAAAGGATAAGTTACAGTATGAAAACAATAAAAATTATGCATTGGGTAGAACTTAACGAAAGCACAGACTTGAAATATTACCTTATAAATCGAGAACCTCGATACTAAACATCTGTGGAGGAAGTGACGAGATTTAGTTACAATCAAACAATGCGACAAAGTGAAGAGAAGAACAAATGAAATATATTCAGAACTGGAATTAAATTTATACCTATTGAAATTTTAATCTATCGAACTTTGGAGAGGTAAAGACTGTTAAAAAACTAAGTCGAGTAGATTCTTCGATACCACGAAGAGAGTCGCCTCCTAAAATCATGAGAGTCTTATATCAGTGAAAAAAATTTCTGAGTATAATTCGAATAAAAAATTTATAGACATATATAACTAAAAATATACATTTATGATGTCTGTACATTGGTAGGGAAAACGAACGTCCCATTGTTTCAGTGAAACGAGGGTGTATAGAAATGCAACGCCGAATAGAAAATACAAGGATGACATTGAGAAAAGTCGATAGAGACAAAATGAATAAATAAATACGAAACTGAGAAAACGTTAAATCAAATTACAATAAAGGAAATTCCATTTTCAAGACGTATATATATATATATATATATATATATATAGAGAGAGAGAGAGAGAGAGAGAGAGAGAGAGAGAGATTAGCAGAGCAAGAGCTGATCGGTAACATAAGATGCTCAATGCAATTTTGATATGTGAACTTACAGAAATTTCACCTAGTTTCCATTACAAATCAAAAGTATGAACAAACGAAATGGAGAATAGCTACCTGTAAGAGCTTCCAAGAGGACAAAAATCGAACGCCTGGAGTTCGAATGCATTCATTCAAACCTCAGCCATAGAGGGCGGAGCCTGTTCGCCAAAGGGAAGGCGGAGAAATGAAATGGGAAAGGATGAACATAGACTGAAATGAAACATTAAATATGTCTATTCATAAAAACCCTAATTCCTCATTCGAATCTCCAATCGTCCACTTGGCATAAGATCAATGCATCATACATGGATCGAACTTCGTTTGGGAAATCGAAACAATAAACCAACTGCCAAAAATCCAACGCAAATTTACAGACTTTATGGCATAGCACCCATAACGTAGATAGGGATTAATCACCATAAAGGCGGAAGTACTTTCTGTGGGATTAAATATAAAAATCAAATCGAAGTACATCAGCTCTGGTAGGTATTCGTATATCCAGATTATAAGTAAGGGACATGTTTAGTTGACACCAAATCCAATGTGATCATATGGAAATGGTTATACGCCATTAGTCCAATCGTCAGTTAATACACAATTGCCACATAAGTCATAAGGTTGTAATATAGGTGGAATAGTAACTATGCCAACTCATACAAAACAATTTCGTATGAGATTAAAAATAAGAATGGAATACCATGGACAATGATATAAATTGAAGATATTACATAACCTTAAAGTTTACCGCGTGGAAGTAAATAAGCTTGGCATATAAGAAATCAAAACAAAAATAAATGCATATAAGGGAACAATATATATATATATATATATATATATATATATAGAAATCACAATAGATAAAGTAATGGGATGAGTAACATGATAATTATATATAGATCAATAAAAAGGTATTTTACATTATCAATTGGCAGAAGGGTTATTAGAACTAGGGATACATTAACAAAGGAAATAATAATGTAGTGAATTGCTTATCCTAAGTCAAGATGACTCTTCAATATCAATACACAACAGTAGTTCCAATACACTTGGAGATAAATTGGGTAACTAATTCCTATTAAAAAAATAAATTAAATAATAATAATAATAATAATAATAATAAATTGTGAATAAGAGATGTTACAAATGGTACTAGAGCTCAAGTTGGAAAACTGGGTTGTTTTTGTGCTCACTGTTAGGAAATTATTTAAAAAAAAAAAAATGTTACTGATGTTATTTTGTTTTAGTGTAAAAGGGTGCTAAAACTGAAAAGTCAATGGTTGAAGAAGAGGAACTCTATGTCGATTTGGGTGGTAGAGACAATACACCAGATCCTAATTCTCCTCTAATGGCTATGTTGCATAGGTTGCAACAGGATATGGCCCAGCTAAGAAGTCAGAATGACAAGCTATCTTTAGCTAGTGAGGAGCAGGAAAAACTGATAAGAGAACTGACTTCGTGGAACAGCCAAGAAGGTAAAGGTTCCCGAAGGAGGAGGAAAGGCAGGCTCTTAGGTGATTCTGAGGAAGATGAAACCACTAGACATTAGTCTAAACAGAAGAAGGAATTACAGGGTGAATTTCGAAAAATCAAACCTCCCTCCTATGATGGAGAGAAGGAGGAAGATGTTGAGACATGGCTGTTGAATATGATTAAGTATTTTCAGGTCTACGAGTATTAAAGCAATCTGAAGGCTAGATTAGCTATCTACCAGCTGCAAGGTAAGGCTACCTTGTGGTGAGAGGAAACAAAAATGGTTCATGCCATTGATGAAAAAAAGTGACTTGAGAAGATTTCCAAGTCAAGTTTAAAAACTATTATTTGAACGAATGCTATTATGATGATAAAGAAAAAGAGTTTCACGAACTCAGATTGGGACAACTCACCATAGATGAGTTTGTCACCAAGTTCACAAATCTGTTAAGATATGTTCCTTATATTTGCGAAGAGAAAGCAAAGGTGCAAAGGTTTTTGAACTGTTTGCCTATTGTGTACAAGGAGAAAATAGAGTTCGATAAGCCAAAAACCATGGACGAAGTGGTGAGGAAAGCCAGATTATGCTACCAGTAGTTTAAAGGAAAGAAGGAACAAGGGAAGAGCTGGACAAACAAGGGTGAATTCAAAGGAAAGAAACAGAAACCAGCGTATTTGAACTTTGGTAGGAATCATCAGCGGAAGAAATTTAACAACACAAAGGAAAGTCAAACTGCTCAATCCCAAGTTGGTTCAAAGAAAATAGATGGGAATAATAAGAAGGAAGGAACTATTAAAATGCGGGAGCCTTTGAAGTGTTGGGGTTGTGGAGAACCTCATTTGTTGAGGGATTGTCCACATCGAAATATTCAGATGGTTTTGAGAGATAGAGAAGCTACCACAGTAAATGACGTAGCAAGGAATATCCCCACTATCAGTGCAGCCTTGGAGAATTGATAAGCAGAACATCAGTCTACTATGGTCGAGATGGAAGGTAAAATTTCTGATCAATCTGTTACTATCTTAATTGATCTGGGTACTTCTTTGAGTTATATTAGTCCACAATTTGTAGAAAAATGTAAACTAAGAACAAAACAATTTGAACAGCCTTGGTTGGTACAGTTAGCTACTGGAACTAAACTTGGTTGGTACAGTTAGCTACTGGAACTAAACGCAAGGTAACTCACAAGCCACCTAAAATAGCTATTAAATTGAACGAATATCAGACAGAGGTAGATTTAAACATTTTTCCATGAGGTTCCTATGATTTACTGATAGGAATGGACTAGTTAGAAAAGAAAAAGACCATGCTAAATTGTTGGGATAAAACTCTGCACTGCATAGATGATGAAGGAAAACCATTCATACTAAAGGGGAACCGAAGCCTATTTCTATGAGGCATATCTCAGCCCTTCAACTAAAAAGAACAGCTAGGAAGGGATATCAAGTATATGTTGTACATGTTGAAGAATTAGGACATAAACCTAAAGAAAACCTGTTAGACACCTTACCAGTGATAAGATAATTTAAGGAAGTTTTCCCAGATGAGATTCCTCATCTTCCCCCCAAGAGAGAGATCGATTTTTCAATTGATTTGGTGCCAGGAGCAACACCAGTTTCTAGAGCCCCTTACCGGATGAACCCCCCTGAACTCATGGAATTAAAAATGTAATTACAAGAATTGTTGGATAAAGGTTACATCAGACCAAGTGTATCACCTTGGGGAGCACCAGTGTTGTTCATGAAAAAGAAGGATGGAACCTTCAGAATGTGCATTGATTATCGTTAACTGAATAAGTTGACAATCAAAAATAGGTATCCATTGCCCAGAATAGATGACCTTTTTATTAGGTGAGAGGAGCTTCAGTATTCTCTAAGATTGACTTAAGGACTGGTTATCACCAACTCAGAATTAAGGAGGAAGATATCAGTAAAACAGCTTTTCGAACCAGGTATGGTCACTATGAATTTGTAGTCCTACCTTTTGGTTTGACCAATGCCCCTGCCACTTTTATGTGCTTAATGAATAGTGTTCTGAATAAATACTTAGACAAATTCATACTAGTATTTATAGACGATATTCTAACCTATTCAAAAAGTGAGGCAGAACATAACAAACACCTTAGAATTATGTTGCAAACTCTTAAGGAGAATCAGTTGTATGCAAAGTTTAGCAAATGTGAACTTTATAAGGATAAAATTCAATATTTGGGGCATATCATTTCTGAACAAGGATTGGCTGTTGACCCTGAGAAAATAAAGGCTATTAGAGAGTGGTCGATGTCGACTGATGTTTCAGTGGTAAGATCATTTATGGGGATTGCGGGATATTATCGACAGCTTGTAGAAAGATTTTCTGCAATAGCATATCCCATAACTTCACTACAGAGGAAAGGCACCAAATTTGAGTGGACTGAAAAATGCCAAAAACAGCTTTGAACAATTGAAATTAAAACTTACTACAACACCTATACTGAAGATTGCAGATCCTGATAAAGAGTTTTTCGCGTGTACGAATGCGTGTAGAGAGGGATTAGGAGGAGTTCTATTACAATAGAATTCTATTATTGCGTATGAATCTAGAAAACTTAATAAAAATGAACAGAATTACAGTGTATATGATTTGGAGCTAGCTGTTGTAATTCATGCCTTGAAGATGTGGCGACACTATCTTCTCGGAAAGAAATTTATATTGATGACAGATCATATCAGCCTAAAATATTTCTTCACTCAAATAGATTTGAATGCTCGACAAGCCAGATGGCTGTCTTTTCTGAGTGAATTTGATATGGAAATAAAACATATCAAAGGGAAAGAAAACAAAATTGCTAACGCTCTAAGCAGAAATGCTTGCCAAAAGATAAGTAACATTGGGAGTAGTGCCAATTTTGACTTAGAAGGATTAGTAACAAAGGTAGCATGTCAAGATCCCAACTATGAGAAACTACAAGTGCAAATGCTGAAAAAAGAAATGGCTGGATACACCCAAAATCAGAAAGGACTGATCTGTTATAGAAACAGATTGTATATCCCCAATGTGGATTCTTTAAAAAACGAAATCCTAGATGAATATCATAAATAGTGATATTCAGGACATCTTGGATATCAAAAAATGCTTACAGCCTTGAAAAAGAATTTTTTTTGGCCAGGAATGAAAAAAGATGTGGCTAACTACTTAGCCAGATGCATGGAATGTCAACTAGTCAAAGTTGAACATCAGCATCCAGTTGGCCTCCTAAATCCCTTACCAATTGCAGAATGGAAATGGGACACTGTTTCTATGGATTTTATAACTGGATTACCCAAAACAAAGTACCGACATGACTCAGTGATGGTAGTGGTAGATACCTTAACAAAGGCTGCACATTTCATACCGGTAAAATCTACTTTTGGGACAACCCAAGTAGAAAATGTGTTCCTAAAAGAAATTGTAAGGCTACACGGGGTTCCAAAGATGATTATTTCATATAGAGACACTAAGTTCACAATAGCCTCTTGGAAGGGTCTATTTGGGGGCATGGGCACTAAATTAAATTTTAGTACTTCTTATTACCCTCAGACAGATGGTCAAATTGAGAGAACAAATCAAATTCTGGAGAATATGCTCAGAATGTATGTGATGGATAAGCCAACTAAATGGGAAGACTACTTACATTTAATTGAATTTTCTTATAATAACAGCTACCAATATTCCATCAAAATGATTCCATTTAATGCACTCTATGGAAGAAAGTGCCATACTCCTTTAAGCTGGAGCGAACCTAAAGGTAAGCTAGTACTTGGGCCAGATGCTCTAAAAGAAATGGAAAATATTGTCAAACAAATACAGAGAAACATCAAGACAACCCAATATCGACAGAAAAGTTATGCTGACAAGAAGATAATGCACCGAGAGTACAAAGTGGGTGACCATGTGTATCTGCGGATTAAACCCAAAAAGAACACTCTTTATGCTGGGAGCTGTGAAAAATTGACTCCTAGATACTATGGCCTTTTGAGGTCTTAGAAAGGGTGGGACTGGTGGCTTATAGACTAGCCTTACCCCCCTATGTTAAAGTTCATGATGTGTTTCATGTTTCATTATTAAAAATATATTTACATGATGCTTCTCATATTGTTGATTGGAATGTGATACAGGTGGAACCAGAAGGGGAGTTCTTTCCAGAGCCGTTTCAAATATTGGAGTGGGAAGAAATTGAATTGAGAAATAGAACAGTAGCCAGAGTAACAGTGCAGTGGAAACTCTTTACTGCTGAAGAGGCTACATGGGAAAGAGAAGTTGAGATGATGGAAAAATATCCATATTTATTTTCATAATGAATTATAGTAAATAGTTTATAACACCGAGAATGGTGTTAGTCTTCAGAGGGGGAATGTGTAACACTCCTAGTTTCTATGCTTTTTAAGTTAGACATTTGAACAAAAATCCAATAGGGAGTGGACCCCAATGGATAATTATTGTGTGTATTTTATTTAAATATTTATTAATGAAAATAAATGGAATATTTATGTGTGCACTATGACCAAATTGGATTGGATATCATAAGCCTGATCCATGAGGATATGGATAAGGCTAAGACTTTCCCAAAACCTTTCAAAAAGCCTTGAAATGAATTATTTCTAATTTAGATTTAAGAGGAAAAATCTAAATTCCCCAATGATGAGGAAAGTAGTTGGGAAGAGGTAAAGAGCTGGAAAAGCAGAAAGTAGCTTTAAATTACCTCATTAAGGGAAGTCTAGGCAAACAGGAATAAAAGCATCCTGAAATTCTGGACGCAAAATTAGAAATAGGATTTGGGGAAAGCATAGCTTAAGTAAGCTACTCCAGAACAGATTGGGGGTTGGTCTGTTCTGAGAGAGGATCTCAGCTCGGGGGTGAATTCTGGAGATAGAGGAATTCTATGGTTGGGAGGATTGGTCATAGGAAAAAGTGGTATGCACACTAGTCTTATAAATTTTTACTATATATGATGTTATGAAATATTGAAAAAAATCATATAGCTGCAATTATGAATTAATTTTATTGAGATTTTATTGTTCCTTACATTTAACAGATTTCACTAGGAGAAATGAATCTCTAAAATCTGTATAGTTGTAGGAATAGAAATTATGGGAAATTATCAACCAGAATCTCTAAACCAGAAGATGGTTTAAATCTAGAGAGATATATATTATTCTCATAATCCAGATTGAATATTGTAACTTAAATCTACTTCTAGAATGTACAATTACAAGAACATAAACATACATAGAATTTCTAATATTTCAGTTAAGATTAGAATTTAATGTATCTGATTTACTAAACTCTGTATAATCATGCAAAGAAAATCTTAGTTCAAATACTAAGGGAGGAGCAATATTTAGTAAATCAGAAATTATATTCTAGAGTTCTGTGAACTCATTATAATTGTCTAAGGGAAAATAAATTCTATTGTACAACAATGACATAATTATTTGAACAATTCAAATTCTAATATAAAAAGAACAAATTTATATGCTTTCATGAACGATTAAAATTTAATAGCGAAAGATAGATGTCATCCATATATACGTTTGTAGTGGATTTATCTATTAAATGAAAAAGTTAAACGAAATGGGTAGTAGCAAAATACTATCTCGAACACTAGATTGTATTGTCAAAAATAAACGAAGATTTCAACCTACATAAATATTATCCGAATGCACAGTATGAAAATCCTCTATATTTCGGGCAAAATACACGTTGAAAGTATTGTTGAAGTTTTAATAAACTCTACTTAGCCTAAATGATGTATACTTGAATAAGATAAAAGCTAGAAATCATAAATTAACACAACTGTATGCCCTATATAGTTGGCAAAAGAGATATATAATACATAAGCCTTACTAAGAATTAAATTTCAACACTGTTGTATTACATATAGACAGAGTGAAATAAAATATATTTTTAGCTATCCTGTGAATAGAACCGAGAGAAATAAGAATTTCTGTTCTTAAATTTCATATCTATATAAATTTTGTTAAAACTAGAAAAAGGTATATAATTAACATTATTGAATATCTGTAAGAATGTAACAGAATTGTACATTTCAGGACATACTGGAAAATTATCAATGTCCTTTTCATATATATATATATATATATATATATATATATATATATATATAACAATTGGAAACTGAAATTTATAAGAGTAAAAAGTATTCTAAAATCTGTGGATAAAAGAGATGATATTAGGATATGGGGAAACAGAAGTATAAAAATAAAAATATTGTACAGGAAATCTAAATCTCTATAGAGCATCTACTTGTAATAGTATTAAATTGGTAGTCATTCTCAGACAACAAAATTAAATAACAAATATCATTATAACTCAACAATTTACTTCTTGTTAATCTGTCTATCCAAATCTCAGTTATGATTTCAAAATTATTACAAAAAAATTGTGTGAATACAGAACTCGAAATTGCTATACAAATCTAGAAATTAAGTTCGAGGACCATTTTGGTTACTCCAAGGAGGTTACACAGAGATTTTCCCTTGGATCCCAAATTGGGACGACCAGCTTGATTTTTCATTATATTCTTTTTAGTGTTACAACACATATATATACATGCAAAAGCATACATAAACCCCAATCCATTAACCCTGGATTAGAACATAACCGTAGTTCCCTTGATTGGATCTACAAAATACCAGGGGCCGAAAACCATCGTACCCCAAAACCATGTGCAAACTCATGCACAAAACATGGGTGATAGATGCCTTTTATGAGTGGAGTTGCACACCCCGAAAAAAATTTCGCACGGTGGGGCCCCCTCCCTCCACGCGGCCCCCTGTTGCGCTCGGCCTAACGTACCTGGGGGGCTGGGCTAGTCATGGAAATAATATAACACATACCCAAAATTCTCCCACTTGTTGTTTTCTTTCCACAGGGGGGCACAAGAGAGCTTAGTCATTGGGCCAATTCTTCAACACCCATTGTTTCTCTACACCAAGAGAACTTCTGAGTGCTTACATACTTCGTCAATGCATCTACAAAATTTTTCAAAGTGTCCACCTTTACCAGCAACACCCTTTTATCTTCAACCATATCTCTAACAAAGTGATATTGAACATCAGTGCTTTGTCTTTGAATGATAAACAGGGTTCTTAGCCAAGAAAATTGCACTTTGGCTATCACAGTCTATCCTTCTAGCTTGCTGTACCAACCCCATACTTGAACACAATCTCTGCAACCAAATTTCTTCCTTGCTTGCATGAGTGGCTGCTATGTATTATGCCTCTGTAGTTGAAAGAGCCACTACAGACTATCTTTTACTCATCCAACTGATTGCACCTAAAATCTGTATAGTTGTAGGAATAGAAATTATGGGAAATTATCAACCAGAATCTCTAAACCAGAAGATGGTTTAAATCTGGAGAGATATATATTATTCTCATAATCCAGATTGAATATTGTAACTTAAATCTACTTCTAGAATGTACAATTACAAGAACATAAACATACATAGAATTTCTAATATTTCAGTTAAGATTAGAATTTAATGTATCTGATTTACTAAACTCTGTATAATCATGCAAAGAAAATCTTAGTTCAAATACTAAGGGAGGAGCAATATTTAGTAAATCAGAAATTATATTCTAGAGTTCTGTGAACTCATTATAATTGTGCAAGGAAAATAAATTCTATTGTACAACAATGACATAATTATTTGAACAATTCAAATTCTAATATAAAAAGAACAAATTTATATGCTTTCATGAACGATTAAAAATTTAATAGCAGAAAGATAGATGTCATTGATATATCTGTAGTGGATTTATCTATTAAATGAAAAGTTAAAACGAAATGGGTAGTAGCAAAATACTATACTGAACACTAGATTGTATTGTCAAAAATAAACGAAGATTTCAACCTACATAAATATTAACCAAATGCACAGTATGAAAATCCTCTATATTTCGGGCAAAATACACGTTGAAAGTATTTTTGAAGTTTTAATAAACTCTACTTAGCCTAAATGATGTATACTTGAATAAGATAAAAGCTAGAAATCATAAATTAACACAACTGTATGCCCTATATAGTTGGCAAAAGAGATATATAATACATAAGCCTTACTAAGAATTAAATTTCAACACTGTTGTATTACATATACACAGAGTGAAATAAAATATATTTTTAGCTATCCTGTGAATAGAACCGAGAGAAATAAGAATTTCTGTTCTTAAATTTCATATCTATATAAATTTTGTTAAAACTAGAAAAAGGTATATAATTAACATTATTGAATATCTGTAAGAATGTAACAGAATTGTACATTTCAGGACATACTGGAAAAATTATCAATGTCCTTTTCATATATATATATATATATATATATATATATATATATATATATAAATATTAGGCAGAATTTATAAGAGTAAAAAGTATTCTAAAATGTTTATTGGATAAAGAGATGATATTGGATAAGAAGCAGTATAAAAATAAAATGTTATGTAGGAAATCTAAATCTCTATAGAGCATCTACTTATGTAATAGTATTAAATTGGTAGTCATTCTCGGACAACAAAATTCTAATATATAAATATCATTATAACTCAACAATTTACTTCTTGTTAAATATTATTATCCAAATCTAAAGTTATGATTTCAAAATTATTACAAAAAAATTGTGTATGAATCTGAAACTCGAAATTGCTATACAAATCTAGAAATTACGTTCGAGGACCATTTTGGTTACTCCAAGGAGGTTACGAGAGATTTTCAGGTGATCCCAAATTGGGGCCTTGACTTGATTTTTCATTATATTCTTTTTAGTGTTACAACACATATATATACATGCCGAAGCATACATAAACCCCAATCCATTAACCCTGGATTAGAACATAACCATAGTTCCTTTGACCGGATCTACAAAATACCAGGGGACAAAAACCATTGTACCCAAAAACCATGTGCAAACTCATGCACAAAACATGGGTGGGTCGACTTATGAGTGGGACCGCACACCAAAAAAAATTTCGCACGGTCGAGGCTACCTCCCCTCCCTGACCCACCTATTTCGCTCGACGCAACATCAGAAACACTGTAAAGACTGATATGAAGAATATAACACATACCCAACATTCTCCCACTTGTTGTTTTCTTTCCAAGGGGGGCCACAGGAGAGCTTAGTCATTTGGCCAATTCTTCAACACCCATTGTTTCTCTACACCAAGAGAACTTCTGAGTGCTCACAGACTTCGTCAATGCATCTGCAACATTCTTCAAAGTGTCCACCTTTACCAGCAACACCCTTTTAGCCTCAACCATATCTCTAACAAAGTGATGTTGAACATCAATGTGCTTTATCTTTGAATGATAAGCAGGGTTCTTAGCCAATAAAATTGCACTTTGGCTATCACGAGTCTATCCTTCTAGCTGGCTGTACCAACACCCTTAGACACAATCTGTATTAAATTTCTTTGAAGCCCATGATGCATGCTATGTATTGCCTCTGAGTGGAAAGAGCCACTACGGACTATCTTCCTCATCAGCGGTGCACCTAAAATCTGTATAGTTGTAGGAATAGAAATTTTGGGAAATTATCAACCAGAATCGTTAAACCAGAAAATGGCCTAAATCTGGAGATATGTATTATTCCCATAATTTAGATTGAATCTTGTAACTTAAATCTACTTCTAGAATGTACAATTACATGAATAGAAACATACATAGAATTTCTAATATTTCAGTTAAGATTAGAATTTAATGGATCTGAATTATTAAACTCTGTATAATCATGCAAAGAAAATCTTAGTTCAATTACTAAGGGAGGAGCAATATTAAGTAAATAAAAAATCATATTCCAGAGCTCTGTGAACTCATTATAATTGTGCAAGGAAAATAAATTCTATTGTACAACAATGACATAATTATTTGAACAATTCAAATTCTAATATAAAAAGAACAAATTTATATGTTTTCTGTATGAGCAGATAAAAGTTTAATAGCGAAAGATGATGTGTTGATATATACGTGGATTTATCGATTAAATGAAAAGTTAAAACGAAATAGGTAGTAGCAAAATGCCTATTCTTTAGTTTCTTAGATTGTATTGTCAAAAATAAACGAAGATTTCCAACTAAATATTAACCAAATGCACGATATGAAATCACCTCTATATTTCGGGCAAAATACACGTTGAAAGTATTGTTGAAGTTTTAATAAACTCTACTTAGCCTAAATGATGTATACTTGAATAAGATAAAAGCTAGAAATCATAAATTAACACAACTGTATGCCCTATATAGTTGGCAAAAGAGATATATAATACATAAGCCTTACTAAGAATTAAATTTCAACACTGTTGTATTACATATACACAGAGTGAAATAAAATATATTTTTAGCTATCCTGTGAATAGAACCGAGAGAAATAAGAATTTCTGTTCTTAAATTTCATATCTATATAAATTTTGTTAAAACTAGAAAAAGGTATATAATTAACATTATTGAATATCTGTAAGAATGTAACAGAATTGTACATTTCAGGACATACTGGAAAATTATCAATGTCCTTTTCATATATATATATATATATATATATATATATATAACAATTGGAAACTGAAATTTATAAGAGTAAAAAGTATTCTAAAATCTGTGGATAAAAGAGATGATATTAGGATATGGGGAAACAGAAGTATAAAAATAAAAATGTTATGCAATCTAAATCTCTATAGAGCATCTACTTGTAATAGTAGTAAATTGGTAGTCATTCTACGAAGCAATACAAAATTAAATAACAAATATCATTATAACTCAAAACATTACTTCTTGTTAATCACAATACATCCAAATCTCGGTTATGATTTCAAAATTATTACAAAAAAATTGTGTGAATACGAACTTCAAAATTGCTATACAAATCTAGAAATTAAGTTCGAGGACCATTTTGGTTACTCAAGGAGGTTACACGATTTTCCCCTGGATCCCAAATCGGGACGACCAGCTTGATTTTTTCATTATATTCCTTTTAGTGTTACAACACATATATATACATGCCGAAGCATACATAAACCCCAATCCATTAACCCTGGATTAGAACATAACCGTAGTTCCCTTGATTGGATCTACAAAATACCAGGGGCCGAAAACCATCGTACCCCAAAACCATGTGCAAACTCATGCACAAAACATGGGTGGGTCTGCCTATGAGTGGGTCCGCACACCAAAAAAAATTTCGCACAGTGGGGGCTACCTCCCTCCCTGTGACCCCCCTGCTGCGCTCGACGCAACGTACAGCGCATGGGGCTAGTCATGGAAAGAATATAACACATACCCAACATTCTCCCACTTGTTGTTTTTCTTTCCACGAGGGGGCCACGAGGCTTAGTCATTGGGCCAATTCTTCAACACCCATTGTTTCTCTACACCAAGAGAACCACGAGTACTCACGGACTTCGTCAATCATACGCAACATTCTTTAAAAGTGTCCACCTTTACCAGCAACACCCTTTTAGCCTCAACCATATCTCTAACAAAGTGATGTTGAACATCAATGTGCTTTGTCTTTGAATGGTAAGCAGGGTTCTTAGCCAAGAAAATTGCACTTTGGCTATCACAGTCTATCCTTCTAGCTTGCTGTACCAACCCCATACTTGAACACAATCTCTACAACCAAATTTCTTCCTTGCTTGCATGAGTGGCTGCTATGTATTATGCCTCTGTAGTTGAAAGAGCCACTACAGACTATCTTTTACTCATCCAACTGATTGCACCTCAAAATAGGCTAAACACATACCCACTTGTAGATCTTCTTTGGTCTAGATTTCCAGCCCAGTCTGCATCAAAAAAACCACGAATGTCCAACATTCTTTCCAATCCTAATCTTCCATGGTAGCACAAGCCATAAGCACTAGTGCCACGTAAATATCTGAAAACCCGCTTCACTGTTGTCCAATGCTCCTTCCCTGGGTTTGACATAAACCTGCTCAATACTCCCACTGCATGTGCAATGTCTGGTCTAGTACAGACCATTGCATACATCAGGGTACCCACTGCACTTGCATATGGAACACGGGCAGGGAAAATTTTAGGGGCGAATTTTAGCCAAAAAGTGAATTTTAAGGGGTTTTAAATTTTGATAGGGCGAATTTTTTATATAAAATCCATTATCTATTGTTTTATAAAATTATCCCTATAATTATTTAAAAAATAAATAATTATTAAATATTAGTCCACCAAAATAAATACCCATAAAACTAAAAAAAGGGAATTCGCTCCTGATTTTCTTTGTAATTTGGAGCAGATTTCAATGGCATTCGCTCCCAATTTTCTTTGTTTGGAGCAGATTTCATTGGCATTCCCCTAGATTTACTGGTTCGAAAGGAGGGGTCAGAGTGATTCACCCTCATACTGAGTCGAAGAGGTGGTTGGGGCTTGGAAGGGGATTGGAAGTTATGTGCAAACCTACCAGATCGATGGAGGTCTGTAAAAAGGCGGGGAACTGCTGTGAGTACTTAAACCTACCAGATCGATGGAGGTCTGTAAAGAAGGCGAGGAGCTGCTGTGAGTACCTTCTGCTGCTTATTTTAATGATTCTTACTTAATAAATTTGTATCTTGGCAGGATTTTTGTCATAATATTTTGAGGTTTTCTTGTTGGTTCTGACTCATTTAGGTGATTGCAAGTGTAGATCCATGTTCAACTATCTGCTTGATTTATCCATATATCTGTGAACTATACGATATCGATTGTTGTGGTCAAGCCTGTACTGTTTTATCATTTATGTATAAGTAACAAGGAGTCTATTATCTTTCTCAAGGGAGTTTGAGTTAGTTCAAGTGTTCACTTCAAGCACCTGGCCTGCTTTTATTTTTGCACAGTGGTACATCCAGCTTCTTTATAGTGAAGTTAAAGTGAGATGCAAGTGTATTCTTTAGAGACTAAGCAGAACTGCGGAATTTCAGTAATCAATAATTATGATTGTAAATCCATCATTGCATCTTTAATTGATGATGGCTCTACAGAAGACGAACGTACCGACATGCAAACATCATGGCATTCCTGGTGGGAGAAGGTGATCGCTTGACCTCTCACTCAAGGTTGCTTATTCCCCTTTCACGCAGAGTAATAGTTAGTGATTATTCATTCAACTCAAAGGAAGGAAGAAAAACCTTGTTGGCTTAAACAACTAAGCTTGGAAAAACTTGAGAAACAAGATATATTTATTGTAACTTTTGCATTACATAGCACAGTATAAATTCTGTACTTCATAGATATGGAAATTCTGAATAGACAATTGAACATGGATAAATATATCGAGTTGTTTGAGCCACCATCATTGAAAGGCATGTGTATTATTGTGTTAGCCTGATTTAGATGTTGTGTACAACTGGTTTTCAAGCAATACTTTTAAACTAGATATTTTTTTTTCATAGATAGGTTGTTTATTATACAGATTTTTACAGCGTAAGTAGATCATCAGGGATACTATACAATTCACTGCTTCCTACCTGTGATCTCGTGTATCAGGTGTTGTGAGGGAAAAGACTGCTTCGTAACTTACCATATAGGTTGCCTTGACCCACCCTTGGTTCAAGTTCCTCCTGGTGACTTTTACTGCCCATCTTGTACTTACATGAAAATATCATGTGGTGTACGCTCTGTCTGCAAAGGAGTCGAATCGATATGGGACATCAAACATGTTGAACCTGAACAGTTTGTTGAATTGGATGTCTTTATGGAAAAAAAATGAGAAAGTGAACAAAATTTTTGAGAGTAAATATGGTGTTCATCCTGTTATAGGTTGTTCAATGTCAGCTTCAACTCATAGAGATCACGATGGGCTAAAAGAAAAAACATTGTTTAAATCTAATAATGCTGGAGATTGTGAAATTACTGTAAAGACTGCATACCAAGTGAAATCAGATAAAGTAGTAGGAAGACTCAAGAAAAAGCAAAGGATATATTTTGTTAAGTATAGAGGACTCTCTCATCTTCATAATTGCCGGGTCAGTGAAATTCTGCTTGTCAAGGAAGCTCCCAAGCCACTGGATAATTTCAAGAAAAAACTGCAGCAAGGAAAGGTTGTCTTGAATCTTGACACAAAACACAGTTGTCATTGCTTATTTATTGTAATGAAATATGGAAACTCTTTTGAAACTCTCTTTAGGGTTTATATTTTATTTGTATGTTAGTTACGGAAATCAATACTTCGTATTGCATATTATTTTAAGTTTTTACTTGTGTGCATGTATCGATTGCCTTTCAATTTATTAATTTTTCTTTAAAATAAGGGATATTTTGCAGGATCTTAAATGGAACTCTGAATGGGCTGAACCACAACGGCTTATTCAGAAGAGAGCACTGATCTTTCCTAAGCATCCTGATAAAGAGTGCACAGATGCAGTCAGAGAATTGGGCTGTCAAGAATGGTTCGTCAAATGGAAGGGGTTAGGCTATGATCAATGTACATGGGAGTTAGAAGATAGAAGTTTTCTTAACCTAACTTCAACTAAGGAACTAATGAAAGCATACGAACTTCGCTATGATGAGGCACACCAGCGAGCTATGCCTACTCAAGTAGTTAAGGTTGTAGTTAACAAATTCCAAAGTATTTTCACTTGTTAGGCATACTTTCTTTTATTGGTAGTTTTTATTCAATTGGAACATATATGAACTTGGGATTTTAGTATAATTCACTTTATTATTAGGTGTATTTAGATGATGAAATTTGATATTTTTGAATTGGTTTCTAAACATAATCAAGAAGTTGTCTTTCTTCTCTGAGCATGGTTACTTTAAGTTTTTCATAGTTTGGCTGCTTGGAACCTTAAGGGGCAGTGTTAATTGCTATCACAATATCTTGCCAATATGGGGACCAGACAACATTAAAGGGTATCCCGCAAACAAATATGGCCCTTGCCACGCTTGTCTCAACTTCTTCTGTTCCTTGATTATCAAGCATTTTCAACAATCTACTATCCTTAGCTGGGTTTGATGGATTGCATAACTCTTCTACTTCCATCCCCATCTTTTTTCTTGCTTAGTGAGAAATCATTGGGTTATTGCTAGGCACCCAAGCAAGGAGTGCTAATGCCATTGCTATGCAAGCTAAGTTTGGCTCTTTTATCCTTCAACCTTTGAGCATTATCTTAGTTTCTCTTATTTGTAGCACCTTCGGATTTAAATTTTGTGGAAAGTCTTCAACACAGTTTATGACCTCATGCAAAATGTGAGCCTTGACTCTTGTGTAGGAGCCCTTGAATGTTGTTTCATTCTTGCACAAATTGCACCTCCATTCACATGTACCCCCAGAACCCATTTTCCTGATCTTGGTCATATTATCGCTGCTTGATCACTTGAGCAGCTTTACGGACACCAGGAACACTACTTTCTGAAGTCATGACTGCTGAAAAAACAAAAAAACCTGGCTGTTGTAAAAAACAACAAATAAAATTAATAAATCTAGTGAGAAAAAAATCCCAGCACATTGAAAACCATCACTGCTACAGAACTTTAAAAAATCCACTCAGAAAAAAAATTGGCACTTTGAAAAGCCATGCAATTTAAAAAACCAACACACTAAAAAAATCTGCTGCCCACAATATTTTTCTCTTCTAATGGTTATTTTGATCGTTGATCAGTTTTGGGCACCCTGATTTGTGATTTGACACAAATATGATCGACTTTCTTGATGAATCAATTATAAACCGTGACAATGTCAGCATCCCTATAAGCTCTTAAGACATTCGCATTTGAGGAATGAAATATTCCAATTTTATTAAATATCTTAGTTCACACCTGAAGTTTGATCAACCTACAATGGCATGTTTATTGTTTTAACTTTTGATATCCTACCTTGAATGACTGTTATGATTGTACTGATCTGATGCATACCTCTGATCAGTTTAATTAATGACCTAAGTGAAGACGTGTTACTTTCACTTGGGATATTTAAGTTGAAGAAGTGAAAGGGCATCAGAATTAAGATCTCATCATTTCCACAGTAGTTTTGTTGTCAAGCAGTCTCACTGTATACAATAGCTTTATCTTATTGCAGCAGTAAGCCTCAAGGTTCATCATTTCCCTGCAGCATTTGCTTAAGTATATCATTTCAGTGTTTTGATACAACACCCTTGTGACAATAACCTTTTGTATGGCAATAATCCTAAAGTGTTCATGATAGTCCTCCTGTGGGCCTAATTGAAGTATACCTGCGGTGAGTAAGTTCTGAAGATCATACAATTTCGATAAGCACAAAGATATTCTAGAGTTTTCTGGGATGATATTATAGTCATTAACACTGTCTTTAATGAGTGGTTTGCAGAACAAGGCCAACAACTTGAAGGGATCCTAAAAGGCATCAACAAGCCTAAACCTTGTGGTATACTGTTGATAGCAAGAAGCTTCATAACAAAAAGGCATCATCACACTTAAGGTATAATTCTCATTGACACATGCAAAACAGAGAATAGTAGGCAGGTTTCTTCAGATGAATTTGATCAATGTATGATACTAGCTGATATAACTTGACCAGATACTTTAAGTTTATTTGAATAGAGATGTTAGAGGCACCACTGAGAGTGATGATGACAATAATAAATAAGATAGTAACTTTTACTTTAATGACTAAGAGAGCTTGATGATTTGAGCAATAGAAATCAGTTTGGCTAATTAGCATAGTGTTTTTAGGCAGTGAAGTGTAGGAGCAGTGACTATGGACATTTGGAGCAGTGGTGGTGGCAACTGCATTTGTGAATGGTGGCAATAGTTGCAGGCACAATAATGGTGTAAGGTAGCATCCATTCACATATTTTTCTAACAGTTGGATCAATGCAAGTTCATGTAGCAACTTTATGTCTCAAGTTTTAGGAAGCATGACAGAGATGTGCCCTGGATTCCTCTTCTAATGGTTATTTTGATCGTTGATCAGTTTTGGGCACCCTGATCCGTGATTTTACACAAATATGATCGAATTTCTTGACGAATCGAGTATAAACCGTGACAATGTCATCATCCCTATAAGCTCTTAAGACATTCACATTTGAGGAATGAAATCTTCCAATTTCATTAAATATCATAGTTCACACCTGAAGTTTGATCAACCTACAGTGGCATGTAACATGTTTATTATTTTGATATCCTACCTTGAATGATTGGTTATGATTGTACTAGAGCATACCTCTGGTCAGTTTAAGTAATGACCTAAGTGAAGACATGTGTTACTTTCGCTTGGCATATTTAAGTTGAAGAAGTGAAAGGGCATCAGAATTAAGATCTCATCATTTCCACAGTAGTTGTGTTGTCAAGCAGTCTCACTGTATACAATAGATTTATCTTATTGCAGCAGTAAGCCTCAAGGCTCATCATTTCCCTGCAACATTTTCTTAAGACTATCATTGCAGTGTTTTGATACAACACCCTTGTGACAATAACCTTTTGTATGAAAATAATCCTAAAGTGCTCATGATAGTCCTCCTGTGGGCCTAACTGAAGTATACCTGCGGTGAGTAATTTCTGAAGATCATACAGTTTCGCTAAGCACAAAGATCTTCTAGAGTTCGCTGGCATGATATTATAGTCATTAACACTGTCTTGAATGAGTGGTTTGCAAAACAAGGCCAACAACCTGAAGGGATCCTAAAAGGCATCAACAAGCCTAAACATTGTGGTATATTGTTGATAGCAAGAAGCTTCAAAAAAAAAAGGCATAATCACACTTAAGGTATAATTCTCATTGACACATACAAAACAGAGAATAGTAGGCAGGTTGCTTCAAATGCATTTGATCAATGTATGATACTAGCTGATATAACTTGACCAAAGACTTTAAGTTTGTTTGAACAGAGACCTTAGAGGCACCACTTTTGGTGGGTAACACACCTTAAATAGAATTAAAAATATTTTACGCTTTTAAAGTTTTGTTTATATATGTAGATTGATAGATCATATTTTTAAAGCCAAATTAATGTGCTACTTTACATACTGTCAATGGAGAGTACATTTCATGGTTGAAAAATGCAATTGTAAGTTTCAGAAGTTGCAATGTAGAATGTACAAGAGAAAGGAAAGATAGAAAGTAAGGTTCTACTCAGTCTAGAATCTATTCATTCATGTAATAGGACCAGAGGAGAAACTATGCTTTCAAAGTTAGGACCAACTAATCAGTCTTAGGAATTCACAGTAGAAGTACACTTTATTTACAACAGCTTCATAGTCTATTATGAAAGTATAGACATCATTTCATTCTATGTTTAAAGCAGCCAAATAAAATGGCTTGATGCTCTTGCTCGACTACTGGGTGAAAATTTTTAACAGTTCCAAAGAGACGATACTAGGTGCAGATTGTAGCATTGATTTCAAGTCTTGATACCTCTTCCTTTGATTTCTTGGAAAATAAGGAAGCCATTGTTTATCTGCAAGGAGAAATGGGAAAATAGGGACTAAAATCCAACAAGAAGATACCTGCCTAATAAGTGGAGAAAATATTCAAGGATGGCAGATGCCCAGAAACCATTATTTTGGGTTCCTGGAATAGAAGGACAAACCACTGCTTATATGAAAGTACACAATAACGTAATATGATTCAAATAAACAAAGCACATTCTTATAAATCGAATGAAAAAATAATAGAGCATATTCTGAAAACCATGCCTTCACTAGGGTTCCTTGCAGAGAAGACAGATAAGCCATGTATAGAAGGTTCCACCACTAATACCAACATAACAGAGGACAAGGCTCATTAGTGTTCCCTGAAAAGGTTAGACTAGGGCCTTGACTCTTCTACACACATAAATGTGAAAAGGGCAGGCTAGTTAGCAAGTGATGTGGTGGTAGTGGCCATCTTGGACTGGAGTTGTAATGCCACATGTTATTATCAAGAATTTTTTGTAGAAAAAAATGGATAAGGAGCATGATTTTTAATGCATATGTTATTATCAAGAAGTTGTAGAAAAAATTGGATAAGGAGTATGAGTTTTAATACATATTTTATTATCAAGAAGTTGTAGAAAAAATTGGTTAAAGAGTATAATGGTGTCGAGGGGGCATTGCACATATACTCCAACTATACCACATTTTTCAATGTTTTTGGTGGATTTTCTCTTTGTGGTGGAGGCTAAGCTTTTAGCAGACACTGAAGATTGGGCTACTTTGTTCTGTTTTTATGAAGTGGTTGGGTCACCTTTGGACTGTGCTGCCTAAACCTTGGAGAAGGCTGCATTGGAAGGGCTAGAGGAATTCTCTGTAAAAGTTGTGACTTTGTTGCTGTTATTGAGATTTGGGAAAGATCTGTAACAGCTAGAGTTTACAAGTAAATATGAACTTACCAAAATTGTCTTCCTCTTCCTCACACCCCTATTCTTTTTTGCTTTCTCCAAAAAATCCTGGAGAGTTGTTGCTTTCCCATTTGAAAATTATCCTTAGTCTTCTGCCAATCCATTTCTAGTCCACGATGTTATGAATCTTCTCTTCTTGTTTATGTATGCTGAAAGTCTAGGTTTTATAACTCTCATTAATTCTACATATTTTCTGAGGATTGTAGTGGAAGATTAGCTCAGCTGTCAAAATCTACATCTTTGACAGTTCAATGGAATAAAATTGTATATGGGCATGATTCGTGATAATATGCTTGACCAGGCTGATTGGCTGAACATAGTGTTCTTTCCTAGACTTTGTGATCTAGATGAAACCATCTATGAATTTCCTGCATAATTCTTGTAATAGAAGCTTTTCTAACACTTGGGGAGGAGGAAATGGGTAGATGATGAGTTTTCAAAGCACTAGACACAATATTACAATATTTGTGGAAGAACTAAGCATCTTTCCCTCTCAATAATTGTTGTGTTTTTTCTGTGGTTCTATGTGAGTACTCTTTCAACAAGCAATGCATTTTGTTGAAGAAGCTATTTGTTTTGTCTTTGATATCAGTGGCTACTAGAGGTGGACTGTTATGATGTTTTGATCAACTGTACTTTCTCTTAGGTATTTTGGGGTAGGTAACGGTGTATAGACTACATAAGAAACTAAATTAAATGTGTTAGATTGAGGGAATGTTGTTCCTGTTAATGAATTGAATCACTAATTGGTTTTACTTCTTCCCAGTAGATCTTGCTCACTGCTTCGAAACTTGTGCATTTACTCAAACATTATAATGGTACATGCCTTCATATTGACTTCTCTATATATTTTACACAGTAACCATACTATCTCTCTGGATGGGGGCTGGAAAATGTCAAATTTGTACTCTTGATGCAATGCTTCTTTTGTTTTATGTTCAGTCTTCCAGGAGTTGTTCAGTGCATAGGGATAGTTTGGACCCTCTTGTTTTAGGAGTGGGTTCACTGATTAAATCTCGGGCTCTTGATCTCATAGCATTGAGAAGTTATATGATGGGGGTTCCACTTTTGAACTTCAAGGTGTTAAGATGATAGCCTTCTTTTTGTTTTGAAATCCCAAAAAATGCAAAAGGCTTTTGTGAGAAAGTTTTCAAAGTTATGAAATCCTTTGAAGCGTCCAAATTCCAAGAGGCTTTCAAGCCTAGATAATTTTGTGATTTTGAGATTTGGTAAGATAGGTGAGATATTCTCCAATGTCCTGAACCTTTGAAGTGACAAAACCTCAATCTTCAGGACTTGGGAATTTTGGGACTTTAGAAGGGGTACATCCTTAATAATGTATTGAAATTTTAAAGTGACAAACTCAATCTTCTGGAATTTTGAATTTTGGGACTTTAGAATGGTACATCCTCAATGAGGGAAGTGGCTTTCTAGTGTTCCAAGGGGTCGAATAATCAATTGTTGGAGCTTGAGGATTTAGGGCACCTTGAAGATGCATGTAGCAATGATGAAAGGCAGCATCACAACCTTAGCACTGTCTACATATTCTAGAAATGCAACATCCCAGCCTTAGCACTAAACTCTAATTTTCAATATCTAGTCAATATCCTGGATAAAGACTTTGTGGATTCTTATTTTATCATCCTTACAATCCCTGTACTTTCTAAATCTGCTCCTTGAGTATATCAATCATCCAATGTCCTCCCTTATCACTATTGAGGGTGCAAGTATCCCAACTTTTAAGAAAGAAATTGAAGCCTTTCTTTCCTCCTTTCTTTACCCCACATAAATTGAGGGAGGATATATTCCAGCTTGTTGCAAACCATGGTATCTAAGATAGTAATCCTATTGAGTAGATCCTTGTACATCCAATTTTGAAGCTTCTGCTTTGATTATTCATACAAGCTTTGAAGTTATCAAAATTGCCCTAGTGTTTACAAGTAAATATGACCTTACCATAACTGTCTTCCTCTTCCTCACGCCCCTCTTCTTTTCTGCTTTCTCCAAAAAAGTCTCAAGAGTTGTTGCTTTCCCATTTGAAAATTCCCCTTAGTCTTCTACCAATCCATTTCTAGTCCATGATGTTATGAATCTTCTCTTCTTGTTTATGTATGCTGAAAGTCTAGGTTTTTTAGTTCTCATTAGTTCTGCAATATTTTCTCAGGATTTTAGTGGAAGATTGGCTCAGTTGTCAAAATTTCCAGCTTTGACAGTTCATTGGAATAAATATGTATATGGTCATGATTCGTGATAGTATGCTTGACCAGGCTGATTGGCTGAACATAGTGTGCTTTCCTAGAATTTGTGATCTGGATGAAACCATCCATGAATTTCTTGCATAATTCCTTTAATAGAAGCTTGTCTAACACTTGAGGAGGAGGAAATGGGTAGACGATGAGTTGTCAAAGCACAAGACAAAATATTACAATCTTTGTGGAAGAAGTAAGCATATTTCCCTCTCAATAATTGATGTATTTTTTTTGTGGTTCTATGCGAGTACTCTTTCAACAAGCAATGCATTTTGTTGAAGAAGCTATTTGTTTTGTCTTTCATATCAGTGGCTACTAGAGGTGGACTGTTATGATGTTTTGATCATTTGTAGTTTCCCTTAGGAATTTTGGGGTAGGTAATAGTGTAAAGACTACATAAGAAACTAAATGAAATGTGTTGGATTGAGGGAATGTTGTTCCTGTTAATGAATTGAGTCATTGATTGGCTGTACTTTTCCTTAGTAGATCTTTCTCAATACTTTGAAACGTGTGCATTTACTCAAAAATTATAACGGTACATGGCGTTAATATTGCCTTCTCTATATATTTTACAATTTATTTTATGTTGTAATATCTATAGAATATCATTATCATTTTCTCCTCCCTTTGCAGGGATCAGGTTGCCTCGTCCATGATTAATTAATCACCCTGTTTTGTGGCTGTAGGTCCAGGTTTGTCTCAATGTTATCCTTATTAATTGATATACCATCCCTCTACAGGACCTCCAAAGGTGTTCATTACTTGGGTTAGACATTACACTTGACCCCTGTAGAGAAGCTGAGTCATGGAATTATACTCCCCAAAGAAACATCGTCCTCAAAGGAACTATTTTCTACGTGGAAGTTGTTGGACTAGGAAAGGAAGTGAGGTTGGGTATTTTCTGTATGTGTGACGAATGACGATACCCAATGGAGCATGATGTCAGATTCTAAATTGCATTTATCTGCAAAGGTAGAAGACAGACATCTAGAGTAGAGTATGAAATTTTTTTCTCAATTAATAAAAGGTACTTAACTTTGTCTCAGAGTGGAGAACTGTATAGGATTAGAAGAGAAAATAGGAATTTTGAACAATGGGTTTACATGCTTAAAAGTGATCAATTTAAGTGGCACTCATTTGATCCTAAATTGGGGCGTTGGAGAAGGCTACCAACACTGCATTCAGACTCTTGCTTCTCTACCAGTGACAAAGAGTCTCTTTGTGCTGCCACTAATTTCCTTGTGTTGGGACGGGAAATTGCAGGTCCTTTTATTTGGAGGTATGATCTTGTGACCAATAAATGGTATAGTGGTCCTTCTATGATCACTCCAAGATGCATATGAGGAATTGGTGTGTGTAAACTCATTTTGGGTAAAAATGCATATACCCTAGTTAGTTAGCTTGGATTGAAAATTATAAATATTTTCCTGTGAATAACATGTAGATGCACCCAAACATGCACCCCATAATGGGTGCATGTATTTGAGGAGTTGGTGTGAGTAAACTCAGTCTGGGTGCATGCAGCTAAGGAGTAATTAGCTGGGAAATTACAATTTTTGGATATATTCCTGTGAAAAGCATTTGGGTGCACCTAAGTATTCACCTATTCTAGGGTGCATGCACTTGAGAAGTTGGTGCATGTAACCTAGTTAATTGGGAATTACAAATTCTGGATATTTTCTTGTGAAGAATAGAAAATAGTTGCCAAATTATAAGCTGGTGTATTTGCATTTTGTGAATCTAACCTTCTGGTATATTCGAATTTGAAAAATACCAAAACTGGTATTGGTTCCATCCACAACTGAGTCTTAATTGCCTTGATTTTCTTTCCTTCTGCCATACGGTACAGTTGACACGGGAAAATGAAAACTCCTACTCCACGAATTCCATGTCTTCTTAAAGAGCAGTGCATGTCACATGGTTAGTAGAGTGTTATTTCCCTGTTTTCACCAAACATTACAATTGACATGGAAAGATGAAAGCTCCTACTCAAACTATTCCATGTATCCTTAACAGCAAATGCATGTCACATGGTTAGTAGAGTGTTAGAAGCTAGAGGAGGCCCATTTTTCCAATGTCTTTTTTCTGGAATATGTTTCCATGATATTTGCACCAACAGAAGTGGGGTGCAATTTATAGTCAAAATGAAGGTGGGGGTGTTGAATCTAGGTGGTGCATTGAATATGGACACTGATACAAACCTATCTAAACTTGGGTAACCTCAATTAGTCATGTTTTAAGTTCATGCAAATGACCAATGTACCAAATATTGGGAACTTTGCAACCCTGAGCTTCATGAATCACAATCTCAAGACCATATCAAACTCGGGTTTAGATGGGTCTGTGACTCTGTGGTAATAATATTCTTGTTCAAAGACAAAGATAAGATAAACACATGGATTATAAGAAGTTATGCAATTCACTGAAAGTAATCCTCAGAGAAGCTTTATGGGTTAAATTGGGTATATGTATCTGGTATAATGATTTTACGATGTCCAAAGAATATGTATTGCCTTGAAGTAAGAAGAAATCAAATTTCCCAACAATGAATAGAATTTAGTGCAGCCCAAATTTACATTAGAAAAGTTTAGCACATGTTTTTACATGCAAAGAAGTTGTATGTATGCAGTTTAGGTGGGGACTTCTAAGTATATTAAATTAATTTTACTTGAATAAGATTCTAATGTAAAACCACTTATCCCACGTGTAAAATAATAAAGTATGCATGGGAACTATAAATAGGCTCCTAAGCCTTAAAGGAGGTCATGTTTTGGTGAAACTTTGGTATGGCTAGTCTATGAGAGACTCCATATCTAGGCAAGTGCAGTGTCCATACTGCCCTTTTAGAGTTGATTACACCTGCGTTAGCACCCTCTTGGAGTTGTTGAGGCTCAAGTTGGTGTCCATAGAACTTCCCAATAAAGTTACTCTATCTTATGTAGTTTTTTGAAATAGTTAAAAAAAAGACTATATGAGTCTATTTTCCAGCGTTTTAGTAGTGTTGCCTTGTTGACAAATTTCAGATTGTTTAAAATTTAGCCTTCCTATTTTTATCTATAAAGTTCATTTTTTTGTTTAAGATGTCCTATTTTCATCTCAAATTTCTAGTAACATGTTTCCTTTTCTCTTATACAAGAAAATTTTCCAGATTTTATTATGAGTTAGCAGGTTAGGCTTAACATTGGTATCAGAGCCAACCATTTTGGCCTCAAGGGAGAAACCCTAGAAATGGAAAATTATTTTAGATAAGATGCTTAACTTTGTATGTCACTAACCATCCGAACATTGGAGCAAAAAGATGATTTCCCGGGGGTATTGAGTTAATATTATGCTTCATAGTTGACAAAGGAATGTTGAGCAGATAGAAGACTCATTGTTGAGCTCATGTATGCTTCAACCTTCCAAAATACTCGTGTGAAAGAGAATCTGAAACAATTAATGAAGTTTCACAAAGTAATGCATTTATTTATAAGCTTGTGAAGGGGTTGTTGGTAGAAGCTTCGGCCTTCATGTTGCAAGACCATATTTTCACAACTACGTGATTCTTGTATATGCCAGCTGCCATTATGCTTTTCAAGTTTGAGAAAGAATTTTGTGAGTGTACACTGGTTAGATTAGGAGCAAGGTGTTCAATACACAAGGGATATGTTGTAGAATGAAGGAAATTCAAATGAAACATCATTAGAATTGGGTAGAATAGTATGTGCCAAAAAGCATAATGCAGTAAATTAAAGTAAGTTAATAAATGATTTTTTTCTTTATTGGATGAGAATAATATGATATTTAATAGATAGGTATTTAATGAAAATAATATAATATTTAATAGATAGAATGAAAAAACAGTAAGTAAATAATTAACTCATTTCATGGTACTTAAACTACAATTGTTTTGCTACAACTGTTGCAAGGACAAACCAACTCAGGGAAGAGCATGCCACCACATCAAATCACAGTCTATTGTCTCTAACCAAGAAGAAATATGATTACCCAATTTTGTATTACAAAGGTTACTACACATGTTTTTAAAGGCATTAAAAATTGTGTGTAAGCCCCTTAGAGAGAAAGTTTAAATCTATGGAGGTGAAGTTTAATAGAATAAGTTTACTTTCTCACATATGGGAGTGAAGTTTAATGGAATAAGTTTATTTTCTCACATATGGGGTGAAGTTTAATGGAATAAGTTTATAATTTCATTAAAAGTAACAAGGTGAATCCATAATGTAAGAAGATATGTCTTGTCTATAATATTAATAAACTAAATTGAAAAAAAATGAATTTAATAAATTAAAACACTAAAAAATAACCCACCATAATAATAGTCATAAATTTAAAAGTAGATCATAACAATTATAAAAATTTCTAAAAATTAAATCAATATAAATCTATCATAATTCTGAATCTTTTAATTTTTGAGAGAATTGTGTTTTTGTTTCTTTTCATTCTTCTTGGAGATTACTAGATTCATAGTTAGGATGGAGTTACACATGTAAAACCATTTATCTCATATATAAAAGATTAAGAAACACATGAGGGAATATGATATGTAAATGAGGGACATTTAGTCCACTCACTTCACCATTATAAATTCCTTACAAAATTAACTTCTAGTCTTTGTTCTCAATTTGGTGTAACGATTTGCGCCCTTAAATTGATTTTGAGGCCTTTGTTCTTGATGCAGTGATAAGTGAAAAATACTTCACAACAATATTTGGGAATAGTGAAATGGCTTATTCTCTTCTCGTGTAGCATGCACACGAGAAACCAATGGATAATGCCAATAAAAATTGAGCCTCTAAACTTACTACGTATTTGGAACTTTGCTTTTGATGCAACTCCTTTGCATGTGAATATCCAATTTGGCTAGAATCTATCAGATAGATAAAAAATGAGATATCTTTATGGTTCTGTGAGCATTCAATTTCGACTGTAGCGGATTCCTTAATGAATTGAAGACTCCAAAATGATCATTGCTTTGGACACAACCATCTAGCCAATGGTGCTAGCTATTGATGAAATTGGTTGGAGTTAAACACTAGTTGTCATATTGTTTATGCATAAGGTTTATAGCTTTATTCTCAATGGAACTGATTTGTTGTGCAATGTTTGGAGAACCAATGAACCAACTTAATAAACCATTAGTTGCAATTAAAATTTGCATAAGTTTTCATATAAGCAATGTTCCTCTTGATATATTAACATATAGATGTTAATGAAAATTTTGTGTGAATGCATGAGAGTTGGGTGCAAATGCTCAATGTTGTGTAGCATTAGTGTGATAAATATGGGATAATGAAAAGCATAGTTTTGAAGATTAGTCTAAGTTGAATTATAACTAATCAACTCGGTCAAGTTGATTGTTGGTTGAACGATTAATTGTTGGTTCAATGGACAGAAGATCTTGCAAGCCCAAATACCAAAGGGAAAAATGGAGCCCATCATGGGGTTCTCTTTGTAATTTTCCACCACTGCTACCTTCTATGCTTCCTCAAAAGCCTCTCCAACCTCAATATCAGTGCTAGTAGTAGCATGAACAACAAGATTACGCTTAGCATAGCTAGAACGCGTTTTCCAAACTGCACGAGAACTACTTCCCTCACGAGTCACCATGTGCCATGCTTGGTCTCGGTGGTTTGCTTCCTTCAACTCCTAGTTCAACAACCATATCTTCATGGGAACTAACACCCCAAACTCCACTAGACAACGATTCACCATTTTGTACTAGTGAATCGCCATTTGTACCAGTGATTCACCATGATTTTACAAGATAATATAATCTCATGAGAGATTCGCCAAAAAATTTATATATATATATATATATTATTAATAAAATCACCTTCCGTTTTTCCTATGTATCATGGGGATTTTCCCGTTTATTATACATATAAATTTAGAGGGGTTCTTAAAACTTTCCCTGAACATGGGACATATCCTCCTCTTCTTCTTGTGTCTTGGGACAGTGTTCGGCAGATAGCTTTACACCTATAGGAATAGGAACATTCACCGGTTTACTATCCTGCATATTGAACCTCTGCAATATAGTCTTGACATACTTCCTCTGGTTTAAACAGAGCTTCCTCTTTGCCCGATCTCTCTTAATTTCCATGTCCAAAATATATTTTGCAGCACCAAGATCCTTCATGTTGAATTTGGAGAACAGCTGGGTCTTCAAATCTTGGATAATTTCTTTTTCATTTCCAATAAACAACATATCATCCACATACAAGACCAAATAAATAACATGGTCACCAATTAATTTAAAATAAACAAAGTGATCCTCCTTGCTTCTGGTGAAGCCAAGTCCCCGTATATAGGTATCAAATTTCTGATACCACATCCTTCGTGACTGTTTTAACCCATACAGAGACTTCTTCAACTTGCATAATAGTTCTTTCTTACCCTTCACCATAAAGCCTTCAGGTTGCTTCATGTAGATCTCCTCTTCTAGATCCCCATGAAGAAATGTTGTCTTCACATCCATCTGTTATATCTCAGAATCAAATGCAGCAGCAACAGATAAAAGTAATCTAATAGAAGTAACTTTGGCATCAGGAGAAAAAATATCACCAAAATCAATTCCCGGCACCTGGGAATAACCTTTTTCTACCAACCGAGCTTTGAATTTCTCCACCTTGCCTTATACATTCATCTTCTTCTTAAACACCCATTTTCTCCCAATGGGCTTCCTTCCAGCCGACAACTCCACCAGATCGCATGCCTCATTTTTGTGCAAGGATGCCATTTCATCAACCATGGCCTCCTTCCAGAGTTTTCCATTCTCGGAATCTACTGCCTCCCTAACAGTTCTGGGATCATCATCAGTTATAGTTAAGGCAAAACCTGAACAGAAAGTAGATGGACTATACCTTTTTGGTTTCCTTCTTTCCCGAACCGATCTTCTCAAAGCTGGAGTTTGTGGCTCTTCCTCTTTTGAATCTTCTTCTGATGTAGAGTCTGATTCATACTCCTTTAGCTCAAACTCTATCTTCTCAGGTTCCTTCCGTAGGACTTCATGTGTAACAACATCTTTCACCTCTCTAAACACCACATCTCGGTTGTACACAACCTTCCTTGTTTCTTGGTTCCAAAGCTTGTAACCCTTTAAACCGGCCTTATACCCAATAAAGATGCACCTTTCAGATTTATTATCCAACTTGGTCCTTTTCTCCTTTGGAACATGTACATGTGCATCACATCCAAATACCCTTAGATGTGAAAGAGAGGGTTTCTTACCAGTCCATACCTCATGTGGAGTCTTATCCTCCAACGCTGATGAAGGTGATCTATTAACTAAGTAACATGAAGTCTCCACTGCCTCTGCCTAGAATTCTTGTCCTAACCCGGTACCACTGAGCATGCTTCTTGCCTTTTCCATTAGCATTTTGTTCATTCTTTCTACAACTCCATTTTGATGAGGGGTGTATGGAGTAGTATTCTGCCGTGATATACCACACTTCTTACATAACTCTTCAAATTCCTTCTTGCAGAACTCCCCACCATTATCTGTCCTCAACGCCTTTATCTTCTTCTTTGTCTGGTTTTCCACTGGAGCCTTAAATTCTTTAAATTTTTCAAAGACTTCAGATTTCTTCCTCAAGAAATATATCCATGTATTCCTTTAGAAGTCAATTATGAATGAAACATAGTACACAGACTTTCCCAGTGATGGAACTGACACAGGTCCAAACACATCACTGTACACAAGTTCTAACATCTTGTTCGCCCTCTTAGCACCAAAAGGAAAACTCACCCGATTTTTCTTCCCATATACACAATGTTCACAGAAATTGAAATCCAGATAGAAATTAGACATACCTTCTACCATACCATTTCTATGTAGTATCCGAAGGCCCTTCTCTCCAATATGTCCAAGCTTTTGATGCCATAGCATGGTCTTTTCTCCAGAGACAGCTAGGCTTTTCGCTCCACTTTTAGGAACCACATAACTATTACACCCATCAATAATAGTGCTAACTTTTAGCTTGTACAGAGTTCCAATCCGAAATCCCCGCATTAATACCAGTGCTCCCCGAACTATCTTGCAGGCATCTTTCTCGAACATTGTTTTTACACCTGCATCATCCATCTTGCTTACAGAAATCAGATTTATGGCCAATGCAGGAATATGCAGAACACCAGGAAGTGTTCTAATCCTTCCACCTTGCAGCTTCAGCTTGAATTTTCCACGTCCAATGATTATGGCCTTCTTATCATCCCCTAGGAAGACATCACCACCATCATATTTCTCATACTCGCATAACCACTCCCTATGGGGAGTGAAGTGAAAGGATGCACCCGAGTCAATCAACCATGACTCATGATCTACATGTGTATTTGAAGAAGAAGCCAAATACACATCCCCACCTTCATCCAAGGTGGTTTTTGCCTCTGCAGAAGGAGCTTCATCAGATCCCTTTCCTTTCTCAGGAGCTTTAGATCTACATTCCTTTTTGTAGTTTCCTTCCTTTCCGCATTTCCACCACACCTTTACAAACTTTCCAGGAGATTTAGATATCCCTCTAGATTTGGATCTCCCACTTGAAACCTTATTCTTGTTTCTATTTTGGGACCTTCCTCGTACAGATAAGGCATCTCCATTCTGGCCCTCCATATTTCTTCGTCTCATTTCCTCTGAAAAAAAGGCTGAGACAATGTCATCAAAATTCAAGGTAGTTGTATTGCTACCTATTGCAATAACCAGGCTGTCCCATGAGTCTGGTAGAGAACACAAAAAAATGATGCACTTATCTTCATTTGAGATTTTAATATCAACAGATGAAAATTGACTTACCACAGTATTGAAGGCGTTCAGATGCTCTGTCACCGAGTCTCCATCCTTCATCCTCAATTTATACAGCTTTTTCCGTAGGAACAACTTATTCACCAGAGACTTAGATTGGTACAAAGTCTCGAGTTTTTCCCACAAATTCTTCATCGTAGCTTCCCTAGATACATTCAACAATATTGAATCTGAGACACACAATCATATTGTGCTCTTAGCCTTCCGATCCAGTTTCTTCCAGTCTTCGTTTGAAATTGTTGTTGGTTTAGTACCTGGATCTACCGCGATCCACTGATCTTTATCCACCAGCAGATCCTCCATCTTGAGCTTCCACAACTCAAAACTCTGACCATTAAATTTCGCGATCTCTATCTTTCCGCCGCTCGCCATCATCTTTCACCACAAGAATCGATCCCGCAAATCTCCCACTGAACAGGGTCTACCTCAGGCTCGAGAAAAAAACCCTCAGTAGCAAAGGCGTTCCCTTGAAGCTGAAACAGCTCTGATACCAAATGTAGGTTTTAACCCTGAACAGAAATTATCTACACACAAATATTATAACAGAAAATAAACAATAGCGAGAGCATAAAACATAAAACAGATAAACCCAGAGATTTTCCCCTGGATCCCAAATTGGGACGACTAGCTTGATTTTTCATTATATTCCTTTTAGTGTTACAACACATATATATACATGTCGAAGCATACATAAACCCCAATCCATTAACCCTGGATTAGAACATAACCGTAGTTCCCTTGACCAGATCTACAAAATACCAGGGGCCGAAAACCATTGTACCCCAAAACCATGTGCAAAATCATGCACAAAACATGGGTGGGTCTGCCTATGAGTGGATCCGCACACCAAAACAATTTTCGCCGAGGCGCTGCCCCAGACCCCAACACTAAGGGCTGCCTCCCCCCTTGTGACCCCCCTACTGCACCCGGCGCAACGTACAGCGTGTGGGGCTAGTCGTGGAAAGAATATAACACATACCCAACAGGTTAAAAACCCATACCGATCTGTAACCAGAAGGGTACTAGAGTTAAACTTCTATGAGTTATAAGTTTCCACATAGGAAGAAAGTATGGAGCTGAGACAAATTTATTTGTTACCTATAAGACACCAAGCCAAAGAAAGGATAAGTTACAGTATGAAAACAATAAAAATTATGCATCGGGTAGAACTTAATGAAAGCGTAGACTTGAAATATTACCTTATAAATCGATAACCTCGATACTAAACATCTGTGGAGGAAGTGACGAGGGTTAGTTACAATCAAACAATGCCATGAAGTGAAGAGAAGAACAAAACGAAATATATTCAGAACTGGAATTAAATTTATACCTATTGAAATTTTAATCTATCAAACTTTGGAGAGGTAGAGACAGTTAAAAAACTAAGTCGAGTAGATTCTTCAGTACCATGAAGAGAGTCGCCTCCTAAAATAATGAGAGTCTTATATCAGTGAAAAAAAATTCTGAGTATGATTCGAATAAAAAATTTATAGACATGTATAACTAAAAATATACATTTCCGATGTTTGTACATTGGTAGGGAAAATGAATTTCCCTTTGTTTAAATGAAACGAGGGCGTATAGAAATGCAATGCCGAGTAGAAAATATAGAGATGACATTGAGAAAAGTCGATAGAGACAAAATGAATAAATAAATACGAAACTGAGAAAACGTTAAATCAAATTACAATAAAGGAAATTCCATTTTTAGGACGTATATATATATATATATATATATATATATATATATATATATATATATATATATATATATATTAGTAGAGTAAGAGCTGAGTGGTAACATAAGATGCTCAATGCAATTTTGATATGTGAACTTACAGAAATTTCACCTAGTTTACATTACAAAGCAAAAGTATGAACAAGCGAAATGGAGAATAGCTACCTGTAAGAGCTCCCAAGAGGACGAAATTCGAATGCTTGGAGTTTGAATGCATTCATTCGAACCTCAGCCATAGAAGGCGGAGCCTGTTCACCAAAAGGAAGGCAGAGAAATGAAATGGGAAAGGATGAACATAGACTGAAACGAAATATTAAATATGTCTATTCATAAAAACCCTAATTCCTCATTCGAATCTCCAACCGTCCACTTGGCATAAGATCAATGCATCATACATGGATTGAACTTCATTTGGGAAATTGAAACAATAAACCAACCGCCAAAAATCCAACACAAATCTATGGAATTTATGGCATAGTACCCATAACATAGATAGGGATTAATCACCATAAAGGCGGAAGTACTTTTTGTGGGATTAAATATAAAAATCAAATCGAAGTACATCAGCTCTGGCAGGTATTCGTATATCCAAATCATAAATAATGGATACGTTTAATTGACACCAAATCCAATGTGATCATATCGAAATGGTTATACGCCATTAGTCCAATCGTCAGTTAATACACAATTGCCACATAAGTCATAAGGGTGTAATATAGGTGGAATAGTAACTATGCCAACTCATACAAAACAATTTTGTATGAGATTAAAAATAAGAATGGAATACTATGGACAATGATATAAATTGAAGATATTACATAACCTTAAATTTTACCTCGTGGAAGTAAATAAACTTGGCATATAAGAAATCAAAACAAAAATAAATGCGTATAAGGGAACAATATATATATATCACAATAGATTAAGTAATGGGATGAGTAACATGATAATTATATATAGATCAATAAAAAGGTATTTATACATTATCAATTGGTAGAAGGGTTATTAGAACTAGGGATACATTAACAAAGGAAATAATAATGTAGTGAATTTCTTATCCTAAGTCAAGATGACTCTTCAATATCAATACAGAACAACAGTTCCAATACACTTGGAGATAAATTGGGTAACTAATTCCTATTAAATAAAAAATAAAAAATAAAAAATATAAAAATAAAAATAAAAATTGTGAATAAGAGATGTTACAGGTGAGGTGCCTCTCACTTCTGAATTCAACCATTTCACACAATACCAGTGACGGGCAACACATTAGTTGCTTGCTTCTATATTATGTTGATTATTTAGTACAGGGGCCATGAGTTGTCAAGTGGTCTTCCATTTTTTGCGGCAGTTCTATACAGTCTTAGATAGATGTTGTGCTCATGCACAAGGGAAAGTCAACTTCCCTTTTGCTTCAGATATTTTTTGTTTATTTTTTGATAGGTTTCCAGAGACGAGTCCTACTTTTGTTTGGCAGCCTCGTAGGTTGATGTTCGAGGGATAGATGCACATGTGGGGGCAAGATTGTGTTTCCAGCGAGGATATCGCATGATGCACTGGAGTTGCTAGCCAGTGTTGACAAGCTACATACCTTCATTATGGTCCCCTGTCCTTATGCTGGATTAGATTGGTGAGGGTGTGCCAACATCCTCTTCATAGATGATGAGCTGTGAGATGATAGAGGTAATGTTACTGTTTTATTTAAATTTATTCTAACATGTTCTTTAACTTGTTTTCATTAAATTGTGTAATGAAATTGTCTAATTATTGTTGTGTACTTGTATATATTTTGCAGACATTGGGTCTTTTGATGGCGAGGACATGTCGGCGCCACCACATGATCCAGGTGTGGATCCTGATGATGATCAAGGCATGCCAGATGCCGAGGATCATCAGGAGGCCAGTGCAGAGAGACCTTCTTCTACTGGTGCACTAGTATCGCCTTTTTCTAGGCATGGTCGGTTTGATAGCAGATACAAGATGGAGTTGGGCGACCAACTCACTGCATTGATTATTAAAGTGGGCATCATGCCCGCTAATACGAGAGACATATAGGGCGATGGTAGGCTGTTACATATGTGGAGAGGCATGTTGTGTGACATGTACAGCCTGATGCAGCATGTCATAGGAACTACGACTTTAGTTACGCAACTGAGGAGGACCATTACATGTTATAGGTTTGGTCGAGATGCAGCACGTGATTGATAGTCCACAAGCAGTGACTCATCATCTCATGATCGTTCACCTCAAGTCGCGCCAGATGAACAGCCTCCACTATCATCTAGTAGTAGGCATCATAGAGAATAGGCTGAACCATCGGCCACCTCCAGTCAGCATCCTACAGCATCCAATAGTGCTCATGATTATGAGAAGGCTGGACCATCTACCATCGAGGTTGCTCCATTGACTGAGCAGGCCTCAACTAGTACTGCTATTGATGTTGTACCACTAGCTGATCCATGAAATTTATATTACAATTGTATATTTTTGACATTATTCAGTTATATATATATATATATATATATATATGGTCCATGTCTTTTATGTTCATGTCGCAGTTATACTTAATTTACATGTTGGTGATCATCATGATATTTATATTGTTAGGTCATGTTAGATATGTTCATTTAATGTGTAGCTTGCAGATAGATGTGTATGTGATAGCATGAGTTATTTGACATGAGATGTATATTTGATGTTTGTGTTGTGATGATATACAATTCTAATTGTGTTTTATTAGACCATCATGATCATGATTATGTTAGCGAATTTGAATGTGTTTTTTAGTCGAATATGATGTTTGTACGATGATTATCATGATTGTGATGTTTGTTAATTAATTTAATATTAAATGACCATGATATTTATTAAATATTATGTTGTGATTGTAATTGAAATTTTAATTTTAATTGTATGCAAAATTGTAAAATTATATTTGTATTTGTAATTGTTATTTTAACTGTAATTGTATGTAAAATATTTGTAAAATTTTAATTGTAATTGTAATACTTAATTTATTGTAAAATGATTGTAATTGCAATTTTAATTGTAATTGTATATATGACAAATTGTAAAATTGTAATTGTAATTCTAATTGTATGTAAAATTCTAAAATTGTAATTATATTTGTAATTGTAATTGTATGTAAAATTGTAATTGTAATTCTAATTCTAATTGTATGTAAAATATTTGTAAAATTTTAATTGTATTACTTTGAAATGATTGTAATTGTAAAATTTTAATTGTAATTATATTTGTAATTGTATGTAAAATTCTAAAATTGTAATTCTAATTCTAATTGTAATTGTAATTCTAATTCTAATTGTATGTGAAATTGTAAAATTGTAATTGTAAATCTAATTCTAATTTTAATTGTAACTGTATGCAAAATATTTGTGAAAATTTAATTGTATTAATGTTAAAATTTTAATTTTATTAATGTGAAATGATTTTATTAAAAAATTTAAAATTGTAAATTTGTAAAATTGAAAATAATTGTAAAATAATAAATCTATAATAATATGAATTTTTGTAACATAATAAAGTTTGGAAAATAATGCAAATAAATTCATGTACTTTAGAATAATCATTATTTATTATGATCTTACATACCAAAAAAAAAAGAACTTTATATAGTACGTCATTTTTATTGACATCAACATAATTGCAAATTACCAAGTGAAATATTGATTTTAACATTAATTCAAAATACATAGTATAATGTTTTGAAAAAAAGAGTCTTATAAGGTATAAGATAATTAAGTCCTCTTCTTTATAAAAACCAATTTTAAAAAGTATAAATATTGATGAATTAATAACGCATGTACCATTTCACATGTACTAATTCCATTGAACATATTTTAGAAGAATTCGAGTATATTACCATTGTGTTTGCCTCTTATGGATGCTAATTCCATGAACATATTTAAGAAGAATTCGAGTGTCAAGAATGCAAAAGACAAAAAAAAAAACATTTTTGGACTATTTTGCATTTTATTAAAAGGTTTTTGAGATTTTTTGTGGGGTTTATGGGTTCATGGGACAGTAGACAGTACCGACCATGGCGTATTAGTATTTCAATTGGATTTTTCCTAGCAACGATATGACTGAATCTTGTAGTTATGCATTTAACAAAGAAACCATATATTTTGAGAATATGATTTAAGATTGTTGTCATATACTTCAGCACTATTCCATATTACACAATTTAATGAGGGTTGGAGGGAGATTACAATCCTGTATCTACTAGTATCTGCACCCTTCGGTAGAACCAAAGAAAATTCAGACAGATTCCTCAACGAAGTAGACTGGACATAATCAATTCCTTCGAGACCTCAACATGAGAAATATATATGCATGTCAGAGGCTCATGTTGGCACCTTTTCTTGTTGCAGGTTGTGGAAAGGTTTAAGTTTCTTTTTCTGAAAGAAGAAGAGGTGTAGTTTTGAAAAAAAATGGCCTAAATACTTTGATGGAAAAATGTACATTTCCAACATGTCTAGAAACTAAAATATCTCCAACTTCAATAAACTACTCAGAAAGAAAACTTTCCCAACCATTTGTAAAAATTGCCCACATTTTAGCATAACACAGGTTCACATGCACAATTTCCCACTTGGGCCATGTAGTATTGCATCTTCACATGCCCCACATTGCATTCTCTCCACATAATCAGTGGGGACCTCATGCAATAAACAAAATGCATTGGAAGAATAGTTATTTCCCTAAAGAATTTATCCAATTCTCATTCTAAATTCTAATTATAATTCTAATTCTCAAGAATAAAAAAAATTATAATTCTAATTGTATGTTTCCATCAAGAATAAACAAAATTCTAATTCTCAATTTCTATGATTGGAGTTCACTAAATTTTGGTGTACACACCAAAAATTAATTTCGGAGCCTTAACCGCAAATCGGTGCTAATATACAAATAATCGGACCGAAGTGTTTAAGTTACTGCGCATTAGTGCCGTGTTATGAATGGATGCATCGGTGCGGTTCTATTAAGTGACGCACCGAAGACGAATAACGACAAATAAAAAAAGTGCAACTCTATTTTATTTAAGTGAAAAAAAACGGTAAATTAAAAAATGGGTGGCAAAATATTTTCGAAAATCTAATTTCATAAAACAATTCTTTAAATACTAAACACTTCTCATTATTTCACTATTTTTGCAAAAACTTTTCTCCAGAGATTTGCAGGAGAAATACTGGAGCAAGAGAGCACGAGAGCATTGTGGAGCAATGAAATACATTCGAACAAAATTATTCAGACAATCAAAATTCCAAACCTCCGGCGATTCAAACCCTGTAGCATAGAATTTCAAATGATATCGTGATTAAATTTTATTATTTTTTTTACTTTTTCTGCAGTTTTTTTCATTTTCAGAAACAAAAAAAAAACTCATTTTTACCCTAAACCCTTCATTCATTTTATTTCTGCCCTTTCTTCTCCTTGTTTCTGTAATTTTAGAATTAGGTCTTTTCATTTTAGATTTACATCCAACCCACGGGACAACTTGCATAGTCAGATCCCAATCCATGTCGGCCCTCGCGTGAATTTTAGAAAAAAAGGGTTTTTTTTATCGGCCTGCCCCGAGTAACCTAGCGCACCGGTGCTCCTTGTTGACATGGAGCACCGTACGGTCTATTATACTATTTATGTGGTGCGTTTATAAGACCCCCACACACCGACTTCATTGCGTACATCATTAAAGGCGCACCGATTTCTTGAAATTTCTTTTTTACCTGAAAAGTTGACAATTTATTTATAAATATATTAATGAGTGATATGGTACAGTTTTCAGATTGATAAAGAAATGACTGACAAGAGATCAAGTAACAAAAATACTAATAACACATCAAGAAAATAAAAAAATGAAAGTTCTTTGTAAATTCTTTACAAAAAATATTATTTTTGAACTATATGTAAGTTTAACTAATATGTATTGTTTATTATGTATCATGCAGAGCCACAAAATTACGAATCTTGATAAGATTATTTCTGATCTAGGACCAGAAGAGCGTAAAAGCTTGATGGAAAAATTACAAAAGGATGAATCAGGTGAATGAAAAAATACTATCAATCCAATATGAGTTTCTTTTTTTTATTTTCATTAATAATATACTTAAAATTATTAGATAACATGTGTCAAACAGTCTATTAATTCACATTTTTTTAATGTTCTACAAGAACCAAAAACTCAGAAAAGGAACTTTGTTCTAAGAAAAGACAAAAAATAGAACTTGCAAATGAAAATGAATTGCTCCTTAGCTCATCTGGAGTGGTTATGGAGGTTAACGAAAGGGGGAAAAGCTTTTACAAAAGTTTGAGGGATCTAGTGGAATGAATTTATAGACGTCCTTTCCACTTACAATACAAAAATCAATCCAGTGATTCCAAGAACCAATTTTTATCTAAAGTATAGGAAGAGTTTCTAGAGAATTGGTCAACGAGACATGTCAGATTTTTAATAGAAAAACATACAACAACAAAAAAGAAGGAATTAATTGCGGAATTTGTAATCTTCTATTGATATTATTTTATTTAGATCCGTATATAATTAATAGAACAAAAAAATATTTTATATTAAATATATGATTTATTATGGGGTATAAAACTTGCAGGAAACAAAGTATGGAAGTGCGCCAACAGATGAAGTTTTGAAATATGGCATGGTATGTGACTGGTTTTGCATCAATTAATCAAGAAAATTTCACGGGATCCTGGTCTATTACTACGGGTGATGTTTTTCTTATCACATTGTTTTATTACATTTTTCATGTTGTTCATTTCTTCTGGCACACATTACAAATCTGGCATAGGATTTACCCTTGTTAGGTACCCTATGTTTCTCCTCTCCCTGCCTTTAATGTTTTCTGCTGATAGTGAGATCTGAGGGTAGACCCCCGTGGTTTAACCAGTGTAGTAGATGTTATTTCCTACTAGCTGATGTGCGAACTCAGATTTTGCTACTTGGATGCTTCTTGCTGGTGTCAAAGCAGGGAAGGTTAAATGTCCTTCTCTGATATATAGACTCTAGCTTTGTGTCAAATCTTATCTCTGTTTTTCCCTTAGAGCATGCTAAAGCAGACCTGGAGTTAAATGACCTCTGGTCTGATCTATAAGCTGCCCCTTTGTGACTTCATTGAAAGCTGTCTTTGAGTATGTCTAAGCAGGTCTGTAGTTAAATGACCTCTGACCTGATCTATAGACAGAAATTGGGTTTCTTTCCTTCTTTCACTTTCAATCCTTAATGTTCCATCCCACCATCTATCTAAAATATCCTTTAGTATAGATGACTTGCCCTCTGAAATCCTTGGCTAGTTGTTTGCAAGTAATCTCCTTTCATGACTCTATGGCCCAATGGATGGCACATTCTTAACCTATCCTCTTTTGCTGAAACATCCTGCTGCTCTGCTCCTTTCCTTCCATTACTTTCTCAGTTTATGATCTCATGACTCAACCCAATAACCAACCAACCAAATCATTTAAACCCCCCCTGTGCTTCATAACTAGCCTAATACCTCATCTTGAGCTTTCAAAGATATATCATTCTTTGTATTTATGGAGAGATCCCTCTCCGAATCCAGGAGGGCTAGATCCTAGGATCCCAAAGTGGTTTGATGTTGTCTTATGTTTTGGTATTGCAAAATCTACCAAAACATAGGAATCCCAACATAATGGCGACTTCTCTGGGGAACAAATTCTGAGAGTCTATAGCTGCAAACATTAGTCTATTTCCCATTGTAGTCACCAACATAATGGCGACTCCGCTGGGGAAAAAAGACCACTCAGCCTTGATTTGGTAAATCAATGTGGTGGACAGTAAATTCTTAAATCCTCCACCTAGCGACTCCACAGTTCCTAAATGATTAAAAGACTCCACCGGTGATCAGTAGGCCACTGATTATCTGTGTGTGTTCACAAGACTCCACTAGGAGACCATGTCGCAATACAAAATCAACCATGCTAAAGACCAAGTCATCTCACTAATGGAAGACTATGAACAGTTTGCAGAAATTCATCCTAGTTTCATAGCAGAGTGTCGTGCTATAATTTCAAGTGACTTGGCAGAGCTGGAGGTGGAAGACCTTCCAGGGGCTATTCTTCTCAGCTCAAGTTTCAAACCCATGCTCAGGAAGATTTTCTTAGAATTTTTGGTTGAAAGGTATGAAGCTGAGATTGAAATTTTGGACTCACAAGAAAAATCATATCAGTTCATAGACCTAACAGCCTTTTTGAAAATTCTCCCGCCCCCTAAGAGAGAGGAGATTCCACTGCCTTTCGATGTACAAGAGGAAGGTGGTCAGGCTTTCAATAGCCACTTTGAAGATGCAGTGGAAGATGTAGTAATCAAAGCTGCCCAGGATAAAGACAGTCTACCAATCATAGAAGGCCTAAAAGAAGAACTTGTACATCATGTGTTCATTGATCCTGTGGCAGAGTATATGGAGGCTTGGGTCGACTCGAATTCTCCAGCGTTGATCCTTCATAGGGGCTGAATTCATCAAGAGTGGTCACCACTGATGGTGACCTCAGTTTTGAAAAACCGCATGCAGAGCACCCTATGGTTGTCTCTGATGAGCATTCAGTGCTCCTATCCTTTTTTGTTACTGCTAGACTATCTGCACTGGCATTATTGTATCACCTAAAAGCATCAGAGATTTCCAAGTAGAGTAGGGTAGGTAGGGAGTTTCAATAAAGCTCAGCCTGTGAGCATGTAGTTAGTTGTTTTTAATTTCTACAAAGTCCAGCAAGCCAGACAACCTAATCCGGGCTTGGCTGTTTTTTAATTTCTGTCTTAGAATGTAGATAAAAAATATTCTAGACAGTATAATCCTAGCAGATACTAGGTTAGGGAAGAGAAACATATGAGGCCAATAGTTCAATCTGGTCTCATGGAGTAATACGAGTAGAAGTAGAATAGGTTTACTTTCCTGTTTGTGAAAAATTGATGATGTAAAAGGTCTGCTAGTCCAAATGCACCCTGGAAGAGAAAGTGATAGGACTATAGTATGGGTAGGTAGTTGTTTGGGAGAATTGTACTGCTGATGTAATTTCTTCGTGATTTTAGGCAGCTGATCCAAGAAAGAAAAGGATGTGTCAAGTACCAGGCATATGGCTTACACCAAAGATTTATCTTCTGAATTCTTGACTCTTTCAAGAAGAAGCCATCCCCATGTGGAGCCACTGTTAGCCCCCTATAAATTTTTTGACAAGAAAACAGGGGGCTAAATGTTTTTTGAGCCTTCAAGGAATGCATTTCCTTTGAAAATACATCATCCTTGAAGCCTCCTTGGGCCTTTTTCCTTTGATGAAATCCCCTATGTTTTTTCCCATTATAAAGCCTCACTGATTATGACAAATTGTGCTCCTAAATGCCTTCACTTTTCCCTTGTACCCCTGCAGAATTATCCATTTCATCCCTTCTTCCCCTTTGTCAAATTCCCCCTTTTCTACCCACCAAATCCCCCTAAACCTTCTAAGTCACCTTCATTCCCCTCGCAAAGCCTTCATATACCCTTGGGTTAGCCAAATAGCCCCTCTTTCCCTCTATCGTTATCCCTTTGGGTCTAAAATTCCGTTGCAAATGGGCCAAAAAACCCACATTGGAACGTATAGAAGGCCTAGCCCCTTTCGGCCTATTAGAGTCGATATCTTCATCCCTCCATCAGAGATCAAAATTCTCTTGTTGAATTTCATTTTTAGGTGTCTCACTCAGTTCAGTCAGCTGCATTCCATTAGGAGCATGGATCATCTGACGGTAGGGTCTTGTCACTCATATTCCTCATGTCTTGTACCTGCTGGCCTATGTTTGTTCATTAAAATCATTCACAGTCATTTTTGGTCTTATAGTTTGCAAAGAGTCATATTAGGTTTTGAGTCTCATTAGGTCTAGGTTTTTATTAATCCGGTCTTGAGAATGTCTAATAATGTCAGCAGGCACATGAGGGGGGTTCGAAATAAGATTTCACTGCAAAAAATTTCATTATCATATGTTCAAAAATGATTTTTCTTGAAAACTCTGTTTTGAAGAAAAATTGTCTATTTCATTTTCCTGTAAATAAATGCAATGTAATTTTCAAGTTTTTTCAGTTGTAATAACACTCCACTTGCCAACCCTGGTCGCCCTTGCCAAAATTTCCATGTCATCCCTTCCCTGCCAAACAGACAAGAAGCTCATCATTCAGTCCAAAAATCAAAAACAAGCAAAAAGGAGTTTTTTTTTTAAACTGTCAAAGTTTTCAAACATTACAAAGTGGGTTTTCAAGAAGCAAAAATTAAAATCTTTGGCATAAAAGATATTTTCATGTTTCAAAGATTCATTTTCATGCCAAGAGACTGAGTGAGCCAAGAAAAATCGTGAAGAAGGAAGTTTGGAGGGCGGGTTGTGTTGAATTTGGTTGCACGGCGCACTGGGCAAGTGTCACGACGCATAGGATGAGTGTGGCGCATAGGGTCACTCCCCTGTGTGTTAAATTGTTCCAGCGCGACGCATCAGAAGGGCGCGGCGCACTGGGTTGACTGTGCGGCACATTGGGCCGAAACACAAAAAAAATTTCTATTCTTCTCCAACATCAAATTTTCTCGGTTGCTCCATGTTCGAGTAAGTCAAAGCCACTCCTCTATTGCTCATAACTTGTGCTTGGTGTTGATTATGAGATTGGATATGAAAATTTGAGTACAAAAACTAAACCCTATTATCTTGATTGAGAAGTGCCTCCTTAGGGTTTTGAAACTTGTTTTGGTGTCAATCATTCTATTCCCATCACCTTGTTTTTTCCCCTCCTCATTGTTTATATCCACACAAAATTCCATTTCATTGTTCACCTTATATCCAAAGTCACTCATTCCTAAGCCTATTTCCCTATCCCTAAATTCATTTCATTCCCTATCATTCTCATTTTCCCATTTCACTTGTAAAATTTCCCAAACCTCAAGTTTTCCCAAGGAGTCAAGTGACTGTCCTTACACTTCAAATTTCACTTGATTAAACCCCATTATCCCCACTGCCCTATTTCTCTACAGTCCCTCCCATACTACCATACATTTGTCACTAAAACAAAAGCACCAAAAATCTCATTTTCATCCATCCAATTCAATATAGACCTTGCATCAACCTCGAACATCATGGAGACAGACACTGATACATCATATGACCGAGACAGTGATTCCACCACTAAACTACATGCACCTAGAAGGCCTCATAAGAGTGGCAGACATGTGAGGGAGGAGCCCACCTCATTGGCTAAATTGTAGGCTTGTCCACTTGCTATGGCATGTTTTCGAGAGCAGTCTTGTTATCAATTTTGTGAAATGGTTGCTAGGGTCCATCATCATCAGGAGCTGGCCCGGTTGTTTGTATTTCATTTACATGATGGTCAAGTCACCCTTTCCGATGTGACTTTCACTTTAACACCGGAAACTATCTCTCAAGCAACTGCGCGCTTATAATTGGCAGCTCCTCTTGAAGAAAACTTTGCATTTCTAGATTTTTCATCAAAATTTATGCATGTCTACCAATTACCTAAGGATTTTGACAAGTTTTGGGTTGCCTGAAGGGTCAAAAACACCTTAAAAATGGCCTTTCTGCCACTTTTTGGACACACAGGAAGTAGTGTTGGGAGATTTGATATTTGGAAGGGCCAATGGCAACCAAATTCAGAAATTCCACTTCGGTTGGAAAATATACAGGCAGATCTTTCCAACGAGCTATTCTTCATTCAATTTGGACTCCATGAAGGCCCTCAAAATTAGCTCCAAAGTGGCACGACGCATAGAGATTTCAGGCGCGGCGCATTGGGAATTTTGGCCTAGTTTTCACTCAGTAACTCAGTTTTTCGCCTAGTTTTGGCCAATTTGACTTTTTCATCTTCAAATGTAAATCTCTTGATGTAATTTGATGTAATTTGATGTAATTTCATGGCTTTGATGTAATTTTGGCACATTTTTACTCATGCAAGTAGATTCCTTCACCAAAAAGTGAATCCTAACTGAATGAATCAGTTTCCTATCTTATAGAGGCAAGTTGTTCCACTGCCTATTTTCCAGTTCTTAGTTTAGATCTTGTTGAAATAGCTCCTAAACTAGTGAGCTCGACCCCTAGAGGCATGGGGATGAGTTGGGCTTGTCTATTTCTTGTATTTTCTCAGTCATTTTCAGGGTTGGACATTTGGGATTGCTCTGAGCTTCATTGTACATTTCATCTCTGCATTTTGGGAAAGGAATAGACCAAGGTTTGCAGCACTCTTTGGGATCCATGTGGCTCTATGTTTTGATGGTGTGTTTCTCTATGTGATTGTAAGTTTACTGAAGTTTCATGTGTATCATTTTCCTTCTCCTTTCTTCTCAAATTAAATAAACAAGTAATAAAGGTGGAATCCATTAGATTTGCAGTACTCTGCCTTGAAGCTTTGTTTAATTTTCCATGTTTTCAACTGTCTGAAGAGGATTCTTGAAAACCCTTTCCCTCTTCAACTCCTCCCTGGTCTGAGCTATCCATTTCATTCAATTCGAAGCATCAAAACAATTGCCTTTCTTGCCCCATTCAGCCCTCTACAAAATTGATCATTCCTCGGACCCCAAATATGCCCTTCCCTTTGATCCAAAGAACACCTTCAAAATCAAATAAAACCCTTTTACATATATACCTAGCCTAAAATTAGCTTTTATTTCAAGTCATCTCAAGCCCCATTGATTATTTTTGCTAAGATTGACCCGGAGAGAGCCCTCTCCTGATCTGGTAGGGCTAGCTACCAGATTAAGCGTGGTTTGATGTTACCCTAGACTCTTCCTTCCTTCAGCCTGAGGTAGATTTAGGAAATAACACAGCCAACCCCAAAAATAGTTTCTTCACGTGGTTCGGGCGCTAGAACCAAGTGCTAGCCCGAAAAGCACTCATCGCAAATGTGTATCGGGAGCGTTTTGGGCCGTCAACTTGTGAAAATCCGACGGCATTCGCAAATCTTCGTCGCACCCGTGGCCCACCCTGTTCACCTCTCCGTTCGCAAATCCTCCATCCATTTGACCCACAAATAAACGGTCCATATGTCACACGCCCCTGTGGTCCCATCGCACCCTGTCCAAAACCCGCTGGTTTCCATCGCACCGCTTTTGGAGGACGAGCGCTATTTTTTCATTTTGGAGTGATTCCATTCACCGCCTGACACGTGGCTCTACGCACTATTTAAAAACTGCCCCCCATCGCGCGTTAAATTTCGGCGTTTGACCCGGTGCGATATGCTTGTACGCCGTTCGATCTGGAGCAGTTAATTCAACGACAATTGCACCACGAAGTTTCACGGTGGATAAACCAAGGAAAATAGACCCCTGGCCCACCATCTGTCACCTTCCGATGCATTCTAAACCGTCGATATCCTCCTGAGATCAGACAGCCTAGATTAAATCAATGCCCTGCCATTGACCGGGTCCCACCGCCAGAACTCCACGTCACATGCCTTCACGGCATTTCCACCATTTCTTTTGTGTTTCGCCCGATTTCCAAAACCCTTCATCGTGCATTTTCTACTGTCGATCATCACCCCCATGCAAGATCAAATGGTCAGCATGCTCTTTCTCCACCACGCCTCCACCTGTCTAACCCTCCACAATTTTTGCATTATTTTTCTTGTTTTCACCATTCTACTGCAGTTTTGCCATTTGCCTCCACCATTTCCACCATTCCTCCGGCCTCTGAAGCATTCTCCTGCCACTGCCCTGGATGTTGTAATTGATTTGTTCTCATTGTGTAGGGTTTTTCACCAGACTGGTATTTCGCTCTGTTTTTCATAATCGCAGTCAATGCGATTCAAAGCACATAGATGTCATTACAGTAACAAAACATATCAATAGCAAAGATTAAGGTGTTAGAGCCCGAAAATGCAAGATCAAATGCTCTAATCCTCATTCAAGGAATTAAGGCGCAGTTGAAGATTAAAGAAGCACACGAAACAAAGCTATATCTGTGTTCTATATCAGCAGAGTACTTTTCTCTAGAAATAATGCCTTTCAACGTTCTCCATGCGCTCAAGAAGCTAAGTACACTGACAGAAGTCTTTGCTACTGTCAGGACCACAATTATCAGGTATGGAGAGACCTGCAGACCTTTTCCGCCGTGTCACTTATTTCAGAAAGATACCACAGGGTACCATCAGTTGGATTTCCTCAGAAGAACATACTTGAAGTTATTAACAAGACTGCTAGACCATGCTCCAGAGTAAACATAGTTAATGAAGAGCCATTTTGCGGAATGGGAATTTGACCTACCTCTCCTTTGTGTTATTGAGATCCACTTAATGAATATCATCTACTCCTGTTATTCTTTTCTCCTATAAGAATCCTCGAGAACATATTGTAAAGGGTTGTTGTTCGGTTGTTGTTGTTGTAGTTAGAGGGATTCATTTTGACTGTTAGAACAGTGTTGGGAGGGAGTAGCAGAGTAGTTTGTAATGTAGCAGGTTGGGAGGAGAAATTTTGGACTGTAACAGCCATTGAGCTCAATGTATGTGACTGGTTTTTCATCAATTAATCAAGCAAATTTCACAAGATCCTGGTCTATTACTATGGGTGATGTTTTTCTTATCACATTGTTTTATTACATTTTTCATGCTGTTCATTTCTTCTGGAATGCATCAGAAATCTGGCATAGGATTTACCCTTGTTAGGTACCCTATGTTTCTTCTCTCCATGCCTTTAATGTTTTCTGCAGATAGTGAGATCTGAGGGCAGACCCCCGTGGTTTAACCAGTGTAGCAGATGTTATTTCCTACTAGTTGATGTGTGAACTCGAAGTTTGCTACTTGGATGCTTCTTACTGGTGTTAAAGCAGGGAAGGTTAAAAGTCCTTCTCCGATCTATAGACTCTAGCTTTGTGTCAAATATTATCTTTGTTTTTCCCTCGGAGCATGCTAAAGCAGACCTGGAGTTAAATGACCTCTGGTCCGATCTATAAGCTGCCCCTTTGTGACTTCATTGAAAGTTTTCTTTGAGTATGTCCGAGCAGGTCTGTCGTTAAATGACCTCTGACCTCATCTATAGACAGAAATTGGGTTGCTTTCCTTCTTTCACTTTCAATCCTTAATGTTCCATCCCACCATCTATCTAAAAGATCCTTTAGTATAGATGACTTGCCCTTTGAAAGCCTTGGCTAGTTGTTTGCAAGTAATCTCCTTTCATGACTCCATGGCCCAATGGATGGCACATTCTTAACCTATCCTCTTTTGCTGAAACATCTTGCTGCTCTACTCCTGTCCTTCCATTACTTTCTCAGTTATGATCTCATGACTCAACCCAATAACCAACCAACCAAATCATTTAAACCCCCCCCCCCCCCTGTGCTTCATAACTTGCCTAATACCTCATCTTGAGCTTTCAAAGATATAACATTCTTTGTATTTATGGAGAGATCCCTCTCCGGATCCAGGAGGGATAGATCCTAGGATCCCAAAATGGTTTGATGTTGTCTTATATTTTGGTATTTCCAAATCTGCCAAAACATAGGAACCCCAACATAATGGCGACTCTGCTGGGGAAAAAGGACCACTCAGTCTTGATTTGGTAAATCACTGTGGTGGACAGTAAATTCTTAAATCCTCCACCTGGCGACTCCACAGTTCCTAAATGATTAAAAGACTCCCCTGGTGATCAGTAGGCCATTGATTATCTATGTGTGTTCACAAGACTCCATTTGGAGACCATGTCGCAATACAACATCAGCCATGCTAAAGACCAATTCATATCACTAATGGAAGACTATGAAAAGTTTGCAGAAATGCATCCTAGTTTCATAGTAGAGTGTCGTGCTGTAATGTCAAGTGACTTGGCAGAGCTGGAGGTGGAGGACCTTCCAGGGGCTATTCTTCTCAGCTCAAGTTTCAAACCCATGCTCAGGAAGATTTTCTTAGAATTGGTGGTTGAAAGGTATGAAGCTGAGATCAAACTTTTGGACTCACAAGAAAAATCATATCAGTTCAGAGACCCAAGAGCCTTTTTGCAAAGTCTCCCATTCCCTAAGAGAGAGGAGATTCCACTGCCTTTCAATGTGCAAGAGGAAGGTGGTCAGGCTTTCAATAGCCACTTTGAATATGCAGTGGAGGATGCAGTAATCAAAGCTGCCCAGGATAAAGATAGTCTACCAATCATGGAAGGCCTAAAAGAAGAACTTGTACATCATGTGTTCATTGATCCTGTGGTAGAGCATATGGAGGCTCGGGTCAGCTCGAATTCTCCAGCGTTGATCCATCGTAGGGGCTAAATTCATCAAGAGTGGTCACCACTGATGGTGACCTCAATTTTGAAAAACCACATGCAGAGAACCATATGGTCACTAGAAAAATTTACGGAATTTCCGACGGCCAATTCGTCGCTATTCCGACACATATTTGTCGCAAGAGCAATAGTCGGAGGGCAGGCAAAACAAAGTTTGCCATACCGTCGCAGTTCCGACGCACTTAAAAAGTGTCGCACTATCGACATTTTTTCCGTCGCTTCCAAACAAGCATCGCTCTTCCGAAGTTTCCCAAACCGTTGCGCTTCCGACGTTTGTAAAATGTCGCACTTCCGACAAAATGTGGTTCGACGTTTTGAACGTAGCTCTTCCGACATTTGTAAACTGTCGCAATTTCGACGAAATGTGGTCTGACGTTTTGAACGTCGCTCTTCCGACGTTTGTAAACTGTCCCAATTCCGACACAATGTGGTCCGACGTTTTTGACGTCACTCTTCCGACGTTTGTAAACTATCGCAATTCCGACGAAATGTGGTCCGACGTTTTGAACGTCGCTCTTTCAACGTTTGTAAACTATCGCAATTCCGATGAAATGTGGTCCGACGTTTTGAACGTCACTCGTCCGACATTTTTATACTGTCGCTCTTCCGACGTTTTTAAGCTGTTGCAATTTCGACGCTTGCAAGGCATTGGTATACCGACGGTAGGTTCAATTAAAAAAAAAATGAAACTTTAAAAGAGGAAAAACATTGTTTTGAATATATTATATGAAGTAAATTAGTCCATGAAGTCATTAAATTTTCACATCTGAATATTGGAACCCAAATATCCATCCAGAAAAGTGGAAGTCCCACCCCAGACAATGATAGAAAAGTACCCCATGTCACATACAGGGACATGATATAAAACCCAGTAATGGTCCACATGGAGATTATCGACAATCTGAGAAAGCATCCAAATATGCCGAGGCATCTATAAGAAAGTGAAATAGCAGTATGTAGAATAGTAAAGCAACAGATAGAGTATCGACGTCCATTTTTCCAAATACAAATTAAAGTACCCAAAATCCTTGAACAGAGAAAAACGCTAATCATGTGAGGAGTGTGATATGTCCAAAATATAAAAATACCATCAGACCATATCAATAAACCAGCATCGCTAGTTTTGAAGGCAGAGTGATAAACATTAATCATTTTTTTTTCACAAGAGAAAAAACGATGTTTTGACTATATTATATGAAGTAAAACAGTCCATGAAGTTGTTACATTTTCACATCTGAAGATTGGAACCCAAATATCCATCCAGAAAAGTGGAAGTCCCACCCCAGATAGTGATATAAAAATACCCCATGTCACAAATAGGGACTTGATATAAAACCCAGTAACGGTCCACATGGAGATTATCGACAAATCTGAGAAAGCATCCAAATATGCCTGAGGCATCTACAAGAAAGTGAAATAGCAGTATATAGAATAGTAAAACAACAGATAGAGTACCGACGTCCATTGTTCCAAATAAAAATCAAAGTACCTAAAATCCTTGAACAGAGAAAAACGCTAATCATGTGAGGAGTGTGATATGTCCAAAATATAAAAAGACCATGAGACCATATCAATAAACTAGCAACATAGACCAGCATCGCTAGTTTTGAAGGCAGAGTGATAAAAATTAATCATTTTTTTTTTCACAAGAGAAAAAACGTTGTTTTCAATATATTATATGAAGTAAAATAGTCAATGAAGTCATTACATTTTCACATCTGAAGATTGGAACCCAAATATCCATCCAGAAAAGTGGAAGTCCCACCCCAGACAGTGATAGAAAAATACCCCATGTCACATACAGTGACTCGATATAAAACCCAGTAACGGTCCACATGGAGATTATCAACAATCTGAGAAAGCATACAAATATGCTCGAGGCATCTATAAGAAAGTGAAATAGTAGTATGTAGAATAGTAAAGCAACAGATAGAGTACCGACTTCCATTGTTCCAAATACAAATTAAAGTACCCAAAATCCTTGAACAAAGAAAAACGTTAATCATGTGAGGAGTGTGATATGTCCAAAATATAAAAAGACCATCAGACCATATCAATAAACCAGCATCGCTAGTTTTGAAGGCAGAGTGATAAACATTAACCATTTTTTTTCACAAGAGAAAAAACGTTGTTTTTAATATATTATATGAAGTAAAATAGTCCATGAAAATAGTATCATAAAGCGGATACAGGAAATGTACAGAGACATGTACTGTTGATATACGCCTAACACAAAAACATTGCCCAGACTCATGGCAAATTTGTCATCAAAAAATCAAAAAATTAAGAACATTTCCCTCATACGGGGAAACCAATCTTGAATGTTTATAGAATTCAAAACTATTATAGAGGTCCAGCACAGTAATATAATCTAAAAGCAGCCCAATTAAGTGGGCCGCAAAGCAAGAAAAACAAATTAACAAAACTACTCCTCTGGTGGTTCCTCCACGATTCGGCACCATCCTTCGAAATGTCCAGGATTGCTAGGTGCTACCTCCACATTCATGCCACGGCTCCCCTCTTGAAGGCCAGAATTCTGGCTATCTTTTTCTGAGCTCAGACCCGCCGGACGAGTGCATTCTTCCTCCGTTTGGGCCTCCTCGCAGAAAACCACAGTGACCGAAGCTGTGATTCGTGGGCGGTTGAGAGAGCAATTAAAGGAAAATTGTGCAGTGCGCATCGTGGGAGAAGGTGAGCTAGCGGTGGGGAAACGAGGAGCAGGGGAATCCATACGGTGGCTAGATCCTACAACCCGACCCCGCCCACTCCTAGTATTTGGATAGTGACCTGCGTAATAATCACTGGACTGGCCGGAAGATGACTCAGTTGAGGGGCTGGAGGGAGCGCGCAGGGGTTGACCTCTAGTGCTCCCCCTACGGCAACACATCCTTTGACGCAGGCGAGGCATGGGTGCAGTCTTAGCAGTGGGCACAAGAGGAGACGGAGAAGCAGAATTCCAAGAAACAGAGGAAGACAGATACAGACGAGACCGAGAGAAATGCAGATATGCAGCAAGATCTAAGCAGTAGTTCAGCTGGCCACTTCTCCTTATCGTCACAGTGAGCAGGCAGTGTAACCCAGCAATTGGCTCGTCTGAAAAACCATAGCGAAACACCATTTTATCGACCCGACTGCAATGCAATCGAAGGACACCCGTCATAATTAATCTCTGATCATTAATGAGAGCCGAAGGTCGGATCATATTGGAGCATGCGGAATCGCTAACAGGAGTGGAGGTCCGATCTTGAACAGTGTTAAAACTTAATTAATGCGGATTTGATGTGAAAACCTTGGAACTTAATTGAACAACGTTAAAACTTAATTCGATTGATATGAAATCACCACATCCATGTCCCATTGCCTTAAACGCCGTCGAATGCACCCACAGCCAGGAGCAGGGCAAGTTTTGATTGAGGACACGTGGCAAAAATTGATTGGAGCAGATCTTTGTTTGGGCCGCTCGCGCAGTGGAAATTCGAACCCGAAATATATTAGGGTGAATTTGATAAGAAATTCGCGTCACAACTCTCCGTCTGTATGCCAGCCCAACTTCGGACCCGAAAAATATTAGGGTGGAATTCATTTGGTTTTCGTGTCACAAAATTGGCCGATGTCAGCAGACTATTTTGGAATGCGAATTTGGTTTGAATTATGGTTTATTGACGTTTGAAGTCCGGAAGTTTTATCAATGCAATGCAATCGAAGGACGCTCGTCATAATTAATCTATGATCATTAATGAGAGCCGAAGGCCGGATCATATTGGAGCATGCAAAATCAGTAACGGGAGTGGAGGTCCGATCTTGAACAGTGTTAAAATTTAATGCGATTTGATGTGCAAACCTTGGAACTTAATTGAACAACGTTAAATCTTAATGCGATTGATATGAAATCGCCACATCCATGTCCCATCGCCTTAAACGCCATCGAATGCACCCGCAGCCGGGAGCAGGGCAAGTTTTTATTGAGGACACGTGGCAGAAATTGATTGGAGCGGATCTTTGTTTGGGCCGCTCGCGCAGTGGAAATCTGGACCCAAAAAATATTAGGGCGAATTTGATAAGAAATTCGTGTCACAACTCTCCCTCCGTACGCCAGCCCAACTTCGGACCCGAAAAAGATTAGGGCGGAATTCATTTGGTTTTCGCGTCACAAAATTGGCCGACGTCAGCAGGCTATTTTGGAACGCGAATTTGGTTTGAATTATGGTTTATCGTCGTTTGAAGTCCGGCGGGCTCGACTTAAGAATAATTTTGTTTGATCCCATCTTATAAAATTTGTGTTGGTTTTCTTTGATAATACACATATTTATAATAAATCATGGGAATACCACACTAAACATGTGGAAAAGTTATATAAATTATTGAGAACAATCATTTTTATGTAAAAGTATCCAAATGTGCTTTTGGGAAATAAGAATTCAAGTATTTGGTTCATATTGTTTTAAAGGAAGGAGTGAAGTTGGAGCCTCAAAAGATGCAAGCTATTACAAAATGACCTATTCCTAAGAAAATCAAGGTTCCTAGAAGATTTTTTAGACTTACATGATATTATTGGTAATTTGTTAAGAATTATGCATGCATTTCAAGTCCACTCACATATCTCTTGAAGAAAATATCATTTATATGGAATGATGAGGCTACTTTGGCATTCTCTCTTTTAATGGATGCCATGTCTTCTACACCAACATTGGTTGCACCTAATTTTGGTAAAACATTCATAGTAGAGTGTGAGGCACTAGGACAAGGAATTTATGTAACATTAACACAATAAGGGATACCATTGGCTTTTAAAAGCAAGGAATTCAAAGAAAATATTTGGTGAAATCTACGTATGAAAATAAATGGAAGCAATATTACATGCAATAAAAAATGGGGATAGTATATCATTGGGAGGTACTTTAAAGTCAAGATATACCATGATAGCATAAAGTATTTTTTGAAGCTATGGATTTCATTGGAAGATT